>BPTQ01000009.1:71841839-71978405 GCA_019973895.1 Chrysanthemum seticuspe | reverse complement strand
TATCTTAACATCACAATCAAAAATTTGGTCAAGGTTTTATCCAACGATGAGGTTCTTGAAAGTGGCAACGGTGATGGTGGTACTGGAAGTGGAATATTTATGTAACCATTGGGGTTTGATCCAATGTATTTTCATTTAACGAATGTAGTAGTATAACGAATGTCTAGTTACTAGTTTGGTTGTAGTATAACTTATGTTGTAGTATAACTTATGTTGTAGTAAATCAATTAATTCAAAAATTTAGTTTTTACATATAACAAATTTACTTGTTAATTCGAAATGTGCATCAACTATACATTAATTCGAAATTTTGGTTTAAAAATTAATGTATTAATTAATGCACTGGATACTCGACTACTCGACCGACGGCTACTCGACCTATGGTTGGGTAGAAGTAGTAATTAATTGTACAAATTAATACGCATTTAATATTGCATCTACTACATATGTGTGTTAGTTGTGAATTTAAATGATATGAATAAATATAAAACTTAATGTATTAATTAATGCACTGGATACTCGACTACTCGACCGACGGCTACTCGACCTATGGTTGGGTAGATGTAGTAATTACTTGTATACATAAATACGCATTTAATATTGAATCTACTACATATGTGTGTTAGTTGAGAATTTAAATGATATGAACAAATGTAAAACTTAATGTATTAATTAATGCACTGGATACTCGGCTACTCGACCTATGGTTGGGTAGATGTAGTAATTACTTGTACAACTAGATTAACGGACATGAAATTAGATGATGGGACATGAAATACATTGTTCTCATAATAAAACAACAAATTAAAAAAAGGAATCATCCGAGACCCAACCCTCGTCACTAGAAGTATATGATTGCTCAGGTCCAAGCCCCATTTCCCATCGGTATTCAAATTCTCGTTGTTCCTGCTCTCTACGAGCAGCTTCCTCACGTTCCTCGGCTAGTTCAAACTCAATGAGTACTTCCATATCTTGTTCAAGTAGTCGAAGTTGATCCTCAGTTAACCCAAACGGATTGGGATCGTATTCTAAAGGTTGGTTTTTTGCCGGCTCGTTTTCAAGTGGGATGTTTGCCGCTTCATTTTCATTTGGGATTACCGGTAACGGAACTTGCGGGAACGTTTGTACTTCATATTCATCTGTGAATACCGGCAAGACATATTCAGGTGAATCGTAAAAAACATGCTCATTTTGTGGTGGACTAGGGAATTATTGAGAGAAATCTTTGTGTGACATTTTTGAAAATCCGTCTGTGAGTTGAGTATATGAGTTGTGTATGTGACTTGAATGGGTATTTATAGGCTAGGTTTTCGAGTAGCTGTCGGTCGAGTAGTTGAGTATCTAGTGCATTAATTACTACATTAAGTTTTACATTTATTCATATCATTAATATTCTCAACTAACACACATATTTAGTAGATTCAATATTAAATGCGTATTAATGTGTACAATTAATTACTACATCTACCCAACCATAGGTCGAGTAGCCGTCGATCGAGTAGTCGAGTATCTAGTGCATTAATTAGTACATTAAGTTTTACATTTATTCATATCATTTAAATTCACAACTAACACACATATGTAGTAGATGCAATATTAAATGCGTATTTATGTGTACAAGTAATTACTACATCTACCCAACCATAGTTCGAGTAGCCGTCGGTCGAGTAGTCGAGTATCTATTGCATTAATTACTACATTAAGTTTTACATTTATTCATATCATTAATATTCTCAACTAACACACATATGTAGTAGATTCAATATTAAATGCGTATTAATGTGTATAATTAATTACTACATCTACCCAACCATAGGTCGAGTAGCCGTCGGTCGAGTAGTCGAGTATCTAGTGCATTAATTAGTACATTAAGTTTTACATTTATTCATATCATTTAAATTCACAACTAACACACATATGTAGTAGATGCAATATTAAATGCGTATTTATGTGTACAAGTAATTACTACATCTACCCAACCATAGGTCGAGTAGCCGTCGGTCGAGTAGTCGAGTATCTAGTACATTAATTACTACATTAAGTTTTACATTTATTCATATAATTAATATTCTCAACTAACACACATATGTAGTTGATTCAATATTAAATGCGTATTAATGTGTACAATTAATTACTACATCTACCCAACCATAGGTCGAGTAGCCGTCGGTCGAGTAGTCGAGTATCTAGTGCATTAATTAGTACATTAAGTTTTACATTTATTCATATCATTTAAATTCACAACTAACACATGTATGTAGTAGATGCAATATTAAATGCGTATTTATGTGTACAAGTAATTACAACATCTACCCAACCATATGTCGAGTAGCCGTCGGTCGAGTAGTCGAGTATCTAGTGCATTAATTACTACATTAAGTTTTATATTTATTCATATCATTAATATTCTCAACTAACACACATATGTAGTAGATTCAATATTAAATGCGTATTAATGTGTACAATTAATTACTACATCTACCCAACCATAGGTCGAGTAGCCGTCAGTCGAGTAGTCGAGTATCTAGTGCATTAATTAGTACATTAAGTTTTACATTTATTCATATCATTTAAATTCACAACTAACACACATATGTAGTAGATGCAATATTAAATGCGTATTTATGTGTACAAGTAATTACTACATCTACCCAACCATAGGTCGAGTAGCCGTCGGTCGAGTAGTCGAGTATCTAGTGCATTAATTAGTACATTAAGTTTTACATTTATTCATATCATTTAAATTCACAACTAACACACATATGTAGTAGATGCAATATTAAATGCGTATTTATGTGTACAAGTAATTACTACATCTACCCAACGTCCCAACCATAGGTCGAGTAGCCGTCGGTCGAGTAGTCGAGTATCTAGTGCATTAATTACTTCATTAAGTTTTACAACCAAACTTACATTTATTCATATCATTTAAATTCACAACTAACACACATATGTTGTAGATTCAATATTAAATGCATATTAAATTTGTACAATTAATTACTATAGGTCGAGTAACCGTCGGTCGAGTAGTCGAGTATCTACTAACTTTAAATACTACATTTACTTTACATCATACAACTAACATAAATAATTTACACCAAAGAGCTATATATATTAATGTACTTATTTGAAAGAATTAGATTGTTCACTCAAAAGAAATGGGAGAATCGGCTACTGAATTTAGTGTATATTTCGTTTATGGAGATGTGACTTTTGGTGTTTGCCTTAAAAGAAATATTACTTAGAATCAACTGGTAGCTATTGTGAAGAAAAAGTACAAGTTTAACGATACGTGCAACCTCATGTTTACGTACAAAGTTGGTACAAAGTGTGTCCACATTGTAGACGTTGATGATGTGAGATTTTACACAAACGAAATTTGCAAAGGAAAAGGTACGCCACATACTATTTTTATTGAAAAGATTGAGCAATGCTCTGTGGGAAATCCTTCTTCTTCTAGTTCTTTGGGTATAGATCTTAACGTTCCTTTATCTCCTTTTGATTTAAACCCACAATACACTGTTTACAATGATTCCCGAATACCAAAACAAGAATATTTCGAAAATCACCGTAATTTAAACCAACAATACAATATTTACAATGATTCAAAATTACCCAAAAAAGAAATTTTTGATTGCCATAATGATTTTATGGCAAGAGAAAAGTTTGAGCATAATTGGCAAATGAATACTTTAAACAACATTCACAACCCACCAGATCCACAACCTATTATAAAAACTCCAAAAGGAAAAATTGATCATGCTAGATGTATTTTGGAAACGGGTGAAAGATTTGATAATAAAAAATGTGTTATGAATAAAATTGGTTATAAAGCTCTTTTAGATGGTTATGAATTTAAGGTTAGAAAATCAGATCCGGTAAGGTATGATGTAATTTGTGTGCATGAGGGTTGCGAATGGAAAATAATTTCAAGTAAGTGCAAATTTAGTAGTGAATGGGAATTAGGAACGGTGAACGACCATCACACTTGTTCAAAAACAAAAATAGGTATGCATCACCGTAATGCTACGAAAAAATTGTTGGGTCATTTACTAGTACCTAAGCTCAAAGACAACAGCCGTATATATACGGCAAAGGACATACAAAACGACATGAACCTTGAATTCAACAGCGATATTAGTTACAAACAAGCACGGAGATCGAAGAATGTGGCATTAGATACGCTTGAAGGTTGCCCGAAAGCATCATTTGAACAGTTACCGGTTTATTGTCATAATTTAGAATTGACAAATGACGGTACTGTAACACATATTGATACTGATGATGAAGACCGGTTTAAGATGGTTTTCATAGCTTTTGGTGTAACGGTAAGCATATATATATATTTTTACTATTAAATTTATTTTTGTTGAGTATTATTGTCATATAACTAATCGTTTAAAAATTAATCAGATTCGAAGCTTTCTACACCATATGCGACCATTGTTAATAATTGATGCAACTCATCTTAAAGGTACTTACCTTGGAACAAATCTGCTGGCAGTTGGAATGGACGGGAATAATCAAATTATACCTATTGCAACGGGTGTGTCTCAGGGTGAGACTGGTGAATCGTGGACATGGTTTCTGTCAAAATTGAGAGAATGCATTGGTGAAGTTCCAGATTTAACTATCATATCAGATCGACATGTAGCAATACAATCTGCATGTGAATCTGTTTTTCCGAATGCATTCCATGGGCATTGTTGTAGGCATTTGATAATGAATTGTAACTTGAAGGGTAAAAAGCATAAGGCTTTCTATTGGAAGATGTGCAAAGCCTACTTAATCGATGATTTTAATAGAGCATTAGACGAGGTTAAGGGCAAAAGAAAAGAAGCCTACGACAAACTGATCGAAGCTGGGGTTGAAAGGTGGTCAAGGGCATATTCCGCTGGTAATCGTTACAATTACATGACATCTAATAGCGCTGAGTCAATCAATTCGTTAACAAGAGATGTCCGAAAAGTACCCATCACTAACCTAATGGAGTGGTACAGAGCCCTTGTCCAAAAGTGGTACTTCAATCGTCGAGAAAAATATAAAGGTACGCAGTTTATGTAATTTTTTTCCTAGAAGTAAACTATTTACCGAATTTATTGTTTACAAATCATAAAATACTAACGAATATTATAATTTAGATGCACAAATGGATGAACTAAGTGATTGGGCAACTGCAAAAATAACAGACCGAATGTTAAAGAGCGCTCATTGGACTGTGGCCGGGATTGAGATGAACAAGATTTACCAGGTCGATGATCGACAAAAAATACATATAGTGGATTTAGGTCAACGTTCATGCACATGTAGAAAATGGCAAGTTTCTGCTTTGCCTTGTGGTCATGTTTTAGCGGTTTGTAGAGTTATGGGAATGACGGATTGTAATCATTTGGCAAAAGCATGGTTTAGGAAAATTGAGCTTAAAGCTACGTACCAAGACTTGGTATATCCCGTTGGAGAAGTTTCAAGTTGGCAGTGTCCAAGTTACTTGCAAGTTGTTAAGCCACCACTTATGGCTAAACCCCAATCTGGTAGACCCAAGAACAAAGATCGTATTAGATCCCAAGGAGAGGAACCGGTACCAGTTAAGTGTGGAAGGTGCGGTAATGTTGGATACACCCGACAAAGTTGCCGAGAAACATTTCCAAAGAAAAAAGTAAGTTATGTATTGTTATTTAAAGCTCATTATTTAGGATACAGATTATTAACTCATAAATTGATTTACACAATTTTTAGGCAAAGCTACCTGCTAGAAGAAGCTCACAGCAAGCAATGCCAAGCTCACAAGAAGAACAAGTCAACTCACAAGCTGTTAATTTGGATGACCCATAGAGTGGCATACTTTAGTTTATTCTAGTGTGTATGGCAAACAGCATCTTTTAATGAAAGTTGCAAGTTTTGCGATTTAAAAGCTGATTATTTGCTACATGGTTCAATTGAAAGCACAAAACACAGTCATCAAACTTTCAATATCACAGTTAACAAACATAGCATAGCCAAAAGATTGGGTGTATGTGCTACTCAGCAGAAACCGAGACCAGTGTGGACCAATGTTAATAATATTCCACCTTATGTCCCACAAGCTACTTATACTGACTCTCCTTGGAGGAGATCAACTGATAGACCTTATGTGCAACCTACTAGCCCATACTTTAAACATGGTTATTGGCCTGCATATGTTGACTCTATGAATAATGGGAAAGGATGTTGGGGTACTGCTGTCAAGTCCTCAGCAGGTTGTTCTTGGAATGATAAGGGACCTAAATTTCAATGGAAACCCAAGAACAATGGTGGATCTTTCTCCTCTATTAGAATCCCTTAACTGCAAAGTTTAAGGGGAGGCATAGGCCTCAGGGGAGGCATATGCCTCAGGGGAGGATTTAGTAGTAAACTTTGTATCTCTTTGTATATATTTTGTTTGCTATCACTATATTGCAATTGTTTTTAGTCTATTTTGTCTCTGTTTTTTTCTTGTGTTTCTCTAAGTTTGTTCTGCAGAATGCCCTGTTCAGTTCAAGTTCATCTAGTGTGGTCCTTTGGTATATGGTCTAGTAAGCTTAAAGCTTGTTTTCTTCTGAAACTAAAGTGCTGAAGTAAACAAGTTGATTCTACTGAAGTAAGAGTACTGAAGAGAAGAAATTGAAGTTAAAATTGTTCATTCATTCATACAAGTTACAGCTTACAGCTTACAACTTACAATCAACTTCAATGCAACTTCAAGAAAAGTACTTTACATGATCTACTAATCCTAATCTAGTTCATATCATCTATTCCAACATCTAATGGGCTGTTGGATATGCATGATCGCTCACATCTTTCACACTAGATGTTGGATATGCGTTTGTAAAATCTTGCATAACCACCCATTCCTTCTATCTCGATGGCTGGATATGCATGACCTGTATGACGAAGATGCTAAGGATCAAAATGGCAAGGATGGATTGATGCAAACGATGATGATGAAGATGACCACGCGTGTCCTTTGTGCTTCATCTACTTGGTTTCACCAAAAAGTAATCCATCCACCTTCCTTTAGCTCTTCCTCTAAACGATGAGTGAAGTTGCACCAAAACATGGCGCAGGTAGAGCGAGCACCACCTCCCCTACGGCTCGAGGCCTTTGTTGAGATTGAGGTGCTGGAGGTTGGGAGTAAGAAGTTATCTCAGTAGAGGGTTCCTCTGAGTCATCAGAAGACTCACTTGGATCCACTACACCATCATCTTCAGAAGAAGAGAGAAATGGGGATGTCAAAGGACGAGGGTCAGGTGGATATGACCAAAACTGGAGGAAATCACTGGATGATGATGATGAAGGAGAAGAGGTTGGGTTAACAACCTCTGGTATAGAATTCATGGTTAATTTTGATTATTTGGGTTTGTGATGAAACTAGGGTTTGTGATGATTTTTGGGGGTTTTTGATGAAGAGAAGTATGCATTGGGATGATTAAATAGACGGATGCAAGGGTTAATGCAATTTAATGCGAGTTAGTTGGCACAGTAATTCTAGAATCTTACCGAAGATATCCTAGTCTTGGGTTGGTTTCTACTGAAGTGTATAACTTCAGCAGATTGAGTATCTGTTTCTGCTGAAGAGTTAAATTGTCAATGGTCAAAGTAGATGTACACGTAAGCGTAGTCAAACAAAACAGTGCCAATACTTTTGACTATTCTTGCACAAACCTCTACCAAACCATCACTCTCATTTTTCACTTCAAACAAAACCCTTCCCTCTTCTCCTACACCCAAAAACTCTCACTGTTACGAGAAACATAACCCTAAAATATCAATTCATCAAATGGCTCTTCAATTCAAGAAGGATCACAACAAAGTTGCATTTCTGGGAAATGCAAAAGGTGATGAGCTGTATGTACCTATGGTAGAGTTCTTGAAAAGATCAAAGACTCACTATGCCCTAACGCATTCTCGTAATGCAATTTATGAATCGTTGGTCAAACAATTTTGGGCATCTGCTTCCACACGGAGTGAAACAGAGATTGCGGCCATGATTGACGGAACAGAGTATGTAGTAACAGAGGAGCTGATTAGGAGAAAGCTTCACTTGGATGATACTGATAGGGTATATCACACTAGCACTGAGGAGATACTCACGGGGCTGAGAGCTATTGGGTATCAAGGTACCAGGACAGACATATGGTTGAAAAAGCATTTTTGCCCTAAGTGGAGATTCTTGGTTCACATGTTGCTTCAGTGCATTAGCAACAAATCAGGAGCATGGGATCAATTCTCTTCCCAACTGGCATATGGTATTGTGTGTCTATCTCAAGGGATAACTTATAATTTTTCTAAATTTATTTTTGACAATTTGGTTGAAAATATCAATAGGAAACAACATAAGTTTTTAATGTACCCTAGATTCTTACAAATAATCATAGAGACCTCTACCCAAACCCTAGCATTTTATGCCATAGGAGCTCTGTCAGCCAAACTTTTTGCCTCTATGAGAACAAACTTTGAGGGGGCACATTATCCGTTGACAGAAGCTATGTTGCCTCAAGGCAATGAGGCTGCTGTTGAGGAGAATGTTGCTAACATCCCACCCTCTTCAAATGTTGCTACTGATGGCAATCCATCAGTTAATATTGATGAGGGCCCCTCCTTTTCTGCTGAAGCTTCTCATGTTGCTCCAGAGCAGCCTCCACCAACACCAACTCTAGCACATTGTCCTAGTCCACCACCAACACAAGATCCTCTTGATGAGTTTGAGTCTGATATGAACAGGATGACCACACCTAGTCCTCAAAGGGAAACTTTTGATGAGGTACCTCCTCATTTTGAGCATGACCATGTTTCCACTGAAAGGTCCAATGAAGCTCCCATTACCATAGAGCAATCTGCTGGTGGAGCTGAGGACCCCATTACTCTCACATCTGTGTATGATCTTGTGAACAGGTATGAAGCTGAGGTGTCTAGTCTGAAAAAGGAACTTGCAGAAACCAAGTCTACTCTTGGTAGTAAGATTGAAGAACTACAGAGTAAAGTTAAGAACCTAGAAGACAAACTTGAAAAGGGCACCAAAAGGAAGCTTGTGGTTTCTTCTTAGGAGGAAGAAGAAGAACCTCAGTATGGGTCTCTTGATATGTTAGCTGATGTGTCTCTTAATGATCCTTCATCAGTAGTTGCGGAATCTTCAAAGAAGAAGGAACCTGTTCTTTATAAAAGGAGAAAGAGATCGTACTTGAATAAAGCATCTACTGAAGTATCCAAAGAACCAGAGTTTGTCAAAGCTGCATCTGCTGATACCCCAATAGAGGATGTTGCTACTGAACTTGGTCAATCTTCAGTCATACAAAAGCCATCAGTGTCCATTCCTGCTGAAGAACCCTCACAACATGTTTCTTCTGAAGTTGATTTGGGTGTTACTACTGAGTTTCCTTTAGTTGATATTACTAAAGATGATTGTGCTAAGGAGCCTGCTGATAAAGGGAAAGGTTTAATGGTAGAAGATGAGCTTGGTACAGACTTGGTAAGTGAAGAGGAAAGGCGAGAACAAGACAGAATGCTAGCTGAGTGTAATGAGAGAAAGAAAGATGAAGAAATGGCTCAACAGATTGAAGATCAATCTACGTCTGATTTGCCTCCTGAAAGACAAAGGGAACTAGATGAAATGCGTACTAAGCTACCTGACACTCATTGGGATGCTTACACTCAGCAAGTCATATCAAACCCTTCACTTGCTCAGAGTATCTTAGGTGCAGACTTCAACAGTGAAAGTTTTGTGGAACTGATGATGGCTCGTGGAAGACAAAGGAAGCAAGAAGCAGCTGAAAAGAGGAGAGCCATCACAGCCCAAAAGAACAAAGAGAGACCTCCCACTAAAGCTCAAATGAGACTTGTGGTGAAAAACCAGAGCTCCACTCTGTATAACTTTGGGCTGTCAATGAAGCAAGTCAAGGCTTTCCCTGATCATGTTTTGATTCACAAGTATAATCAAATCATGAAGTACTCTTCATCTCACACTTCCTGCTTGAAAAAGATTGCTGGGAATGAAGTTGCACCAAAGGCCAAAAGACCAAAGTTTGTTGAGGTAGTGGATAATTTTGATGATATTACACCAAAGACGATCTCTCAACTGATTACTTCTGACAAAATTTCTCAAGCCACTCCTTCATCTGACAAGATTCCTTCTGCTGAACCATCTATGGTTTCTGCTGAAACTCCTACAAAGATTGCTAGCTCACCTGACAAGACTCCATCTGCTGAACCAGTTGCCATTTGTTCTGAAGCACCTAATGTACCAGCTCCCACTCCATCTGTGGCATCTGTTGGCTCAGAAGCTGATACAACAAGTTTAAAAACTAGAAAGGCTAGAAATTTGCTAGTAAGGATGAATGCCATTCGTGAAGGTGCTTCTCCTTCCTCTAGTCGTGCCAGCCAATCTAATGAAGAATCTAAAGATGCACCATCTTTAGGAATCTATAAGCCTGGAAGGACGAAGAAGAGGATGGCCAAAATCACTACCTTGGATATTGAGGCTGATGAGTCAACCTTTATTAAAGAAGGGTCTTCATCTGATTTTCCTGATGGATATCAAAATGTGTTGATCAATTGGACTTTGACAAACAAAGAGCTGAATGTCATACATCGAAAGGACAAAACTTCTATGGAGTTCACCTTTTTGAAGGAAATACTTCATTTGGTAGATAGGGCAGACTTGCTTACTCTGTACACTCTCGTTACCTCCCATTACTGCAACAATGCACCACAGGGTTCTGGGATGTTTTTATTATGAGATCTTCATGTCCTGTTTAGCTCTCAATCTCCCAATAATAAAGGACATTCCATTTGGCAGAACTCACATTTATGGCGGGTCGAGTCCTGAAGATTCTATCCTCTGCCTCGTGTGCATGTAGTTGAGACGAAGGGTGGAATCACAGTCTGCATGTTTGCCGAAAGAACTTATCCATTGTCCAAGCGACTTATGGAGAGGATGTTGACTCAGAAGTTGGAAATTCCTCCAGATCCAGTGGGAAATGAAAGACCACAGGCTGAACAACTGGTTAGATTGATCAAGACTCAACTCCTTCAAGATCAAGCTGCGTCTTCATCTTCATAATGGTATCATTTATGGTCTTTTGCATTATTTGTTTTGTTTAATTGATGATACATGTATTGCTTGTATTGGTAGTTTCTTAGTTAAAAAAAAAAAAAAAAAAAAAAAAAAAAAAAAAAAAAAAACTAACTTTCTCTTGCAGGTTTGTTGTATTTTGTTGATGGTTTTTAACTCACCAGATATACCTTGTGTATATCAAAGAGTTGGCTAGTCCAAAGGGTATTGCTTTGGTAAAGACTCATCAAATCTGTTGATAGCTGTAATGATTTGCTCAAAATCATAGGGTCTGCAACCACCCATGCTTAATTGCTGAGAGTTGTATGGTCATCAATTCACCATGATATATTCCTTGTTGGAATCCAAGAATTGGCTAGCCCACAAGTATATGG
Organism: Chrysanthemum seticuspe; assembly: GCA_019973895.1. Classification (NCBI taxonomy): domain Eukaryota; kingdom Viridiplantae; phylum Streptophyta; class Magnoliopsida; order Asterales; family Asteraceae; genus Chrysanthemum; species Chrysanthemum seticuspe. The sequence goes on along the minus strand of BPTQ01000009.1, from coordinate 71,966,945 downwards.
CTTGTGGTAAAGGCAACTGAATCCATATTTGGTTATCAATTCACCAACTCTAAGAATTGACTAGTCCTGAGCAAACGGCTACAGGTAAAGACACATCAAATCCGTTTATATGGTTTCTGGTTTGCCAATAAATTAGATGGTTATCAGTGTACCATAGTTTTCGAACTTAAACATTTAGCTACTCCAATAGTAATGGCTATTGGTAAAGAGACATCAAATCCATTATTTTCAATGATTCACCTCTCTCAGGAGTTAACACACCTGGATGTGATGAGAATAGTATGCAACTAATGAGTTTTGATGTAAATTGTGTCTTTTGTTGCTGCAAAGTCCTGGCGTTTCAAAGATTGGTCATCATAGAGATGAGATTATTCTTGGTTCTTTGCTACTGATGTTTGAGAACAATCCTCTATTACCGCAGTCTCTAAGATCTTTCAAGGTTAGGAAACTGGAACTTAACCAAGTCAAATTCCAGTTTAGGGGAGGATTGTTGGGAATTATGCGAAGTAGGATTTCTGCTATCAATACCGCCGAAGGATTCTGCTGAAGTAGAAGCAAAATCTGCTGAAGAAGAGATTCTGCTGAAGATTAAAAGTCGTGCCGTGTTTCTGCTGAAGGGTGGAAGCTGACTAGGATCAGCATGCGCATTATTAATTACATGCTAACTCATCATTATTCTTGTACTGCCCGAGGTTAGCATGGGTATTATTGTACTGCTCAATATTGTTTAGTGTTTTAGTCATTAAATGTATGCTTGCATGCTTAGTCGATTGAGTAGTAATAGATTAGGGTTCCTTGTCTATAAAAGGAACTTAATAGTTTGTAATAGATAACTCATTCGAAACATAGAGTTTCAGTTAATAAAAGATCCATAGAGGATCTAAGTGTTCTTAGTTATAACAGCTTGTATTTACATTCCGCTATAGAATACTAGTTGTAGAGATTTTCTATTAGTTTGCTTATGATTACATAGGCAACACTAACGATCCACGAGTGCTCAAGATCTGTCAAGGTCTGTCTGTGTTCAACAAACACAAATAAGTTTTTTGCCCAAAAAGCAACAGTTAACAAACACAAAACACAAACACAGTCATTTGCTACATGGTTCAATTGAAAGCACACAAACACAGTCATCACAACTTTAAATATCACAGTTAAAAAACATAGCAACACAAATAAGTTTTTTGCCCAAAAAGCAACAGTTAACAAACACAAAACACAATGTAGCTTTTGCCCAAAGGTAACAGATCACACCTACACAAATATCTTGTGCTTGAAATAGAAACGGACCATCTGTTCTCGATATGCAAGGGTTGTCTGGACGGCATCTTCAACAACCAATGGCATCCCATGAGATAATCTGTTTAGAGAATAAGAAACAAGAAATTAAAATCATGCATAAAGATAACCCGTATTGGACTAACAAGTAACAGTTAACCTGTATTTGACTCACAAGTAACAGTTAAAATGACTCAAATATTTATGCAAAATTATTTGCAGTAATCAAAATGCAGTCATTATGCAGGCATTGATGATGCAACAGTATCAGTCATGAAAAGTTGTTTTTTGACTAAAATAGTTACTAAAAACAAATTGATCCTACAATATATAGGGCCACAATCTCAATTGCATTTTCATCAAACATCTATAACAAAAAACAAATAACTAAAAAAAAATGAGTGGTAAAAGAGTTAGGTTTGAGCATAATCATGATGATAGGGAGTGGTCAATAAAGGTAGCAAGAGAGGTGATGTTTCCTGAGATATGGGAATTGTATGGACCAAATGCTGAACCAAGTTACCGATTACCAGCTGAAGTGCTAGAAGAACTAAGAAAACAGATATACAGTCAGGAACAACAAGAAGTTATAGAACCAAGTGGCGGTGGTAAAGTTAAGCAACCACATAGGCAATTTGCGGGTCCTAGTAGCAGTAACACTATTGTTGGGAAGCAACCTAATGATGATCCAAAGAAAAAAGGAAAAAGAGACTAAATGTGATTTCCTAGTTCCTAAAAGTGATGTGTCTGGTTACATGTATGAATATATGATGTATGTATGAAGTTGGTTTAAGTATCACTTAAACCAAAATTAATAAAACTGTTGTAACCAAATCTTACTATGAAATGTTTTATGCTTATGCAACACTGCTGGTTAAATGTATGAATATATGATGTATGTATGCAGTTGGTTTAAGTAACAGTAGGTTAATCATGTAAAGGTTAGTGGTATACTATATCATTATACTTCTATGCAAGGACTCCTAGGATAACATGCTTGTGTGTGAGTTAAGTACAGGTTATGAATTCCAAACTAAGTAGACACTATTAAAGACAACATTAAAGAAATAAGGCTTAAAACTATGTAAAAAACAAATTTAAACAATCACCAACCTGTAAAGAAATAAGCATACAAAGACGCGGCAATCACCAAATACCCCACCCTGCTTGGGGACGTTACGTGCATTCCTAAACTTAATGCTGTATTCTAGGGGATCGATTCCTTTGCTTGCAAACACATCAGTCTTCTCTAGAACTACCGGAAGCTTACACTCCAAACAACTCCTCATATTCAAATACCACGGACGAGTTTCAGGTTCTTGATATCCTTCACTGTCATAGAATGTAACGATTCCAGTTTTAATGTCAAACTGCGCTAGGGACCAATGTTTCTTGGGTTCATTTATGGGTATGAAGACCTACAATGTTTAAAAACAAAATTGATATAATCCACATAATTAAACTATCATATTCTAAAAGATTGGTTACCAATGAATACCTGTTCCACATTCCTCCACGCAAATGGGTAAATCTCATCGGTTGCATAAAACAGTGGCATTGAGTCTTGAAGTAGAAGCGTTAAAAAGTAGCAACTAACCATTGACCAATCTGCTGAAGATGGTCTGAAATACCACATATACCATACCCAAAGATCAATGTGCTGTAGGCAATAAAAAGACAGATTTCAACAAAAACTTTACATATAGCAAAAAATAGTTTTATCCAAAATATACTGTAAATTGTTATTTTAACGTACCTCGTCAAGTAACCAACCTACACGTTTATCATCGAGCCCAACTAAAGCATCCCAGAAAGTACGATCAACAGTAACGTCACTATACCAAGGAAACTTGCAACGAGTCTGCCCAAGGGTAATCAGAAACTTCTCCAACTCAGAAGTACATGAAATTTTATCGATACATTTGAATGGACGACTTGGTTCTTAAACAAAACAGGTTAAAGTTGAATTATAAGACTTAATTGAGCCAATATCTGATGCTGTAGTTGCAGATTCATAAAGGTAATACCTCTTTCCACGGTTCGAGATCTTCACACCTTTTAGTCATGAATGCATCAAGGACATTTGTATGTTTCTTTAGTGCATCCATGCTAGGGACGTATAAAGGTAATAACTCCTCCCATGGTTCCATCTGCGGCCTGACCACGTTGACATACCTCCTCTTGAAAGTTCCACATCGCTGTAAAGCAAGTTTCATGTGACTGGAATTACTATGCTGTATACTCTTCATCCTCTTTTCTTCTTCCAAAATCAGTTTCGTCCTCTGTTTCCTCTGCTCTGCCACCCTATAAATCTTAGCAGCTTGCTTTTCAGCCTTCACACAATCATCCTGCAATTACATCACAATGGATCGTTGTTATTACCTAAGATAAGTCTTGAAAACAGTTAATATATTCTTGAAAACATGTATGTGATCACCTCAGATAAATCTTCATCAGACAATTTGTCCACTTCAACCCCACCATTCTGTGTAAAGTTATGAAACAAGTTATAATGAAAGGTACAAGACAAATAAGAATAATTTGAAAGTTTCAGAAATCAATTACCACATAAACTTTCTGGGAGAAATTATCCAAACCATCTACAAATCCATTGGCAGTGTGTTTGTTGGATGTTAGAATAGGCGAATCAAATAATTCAAAAAAATCACCATCTAGATTACTACAATACTCGTCACTCAGATCACACTCCACGTTATCCTGTAACATGTGTGCACATACTTAGCTAAGTAAATGACAAGAAAAGATAAATTTATATGTATATATGTATACCTTTTGAACAGATGAGGTAACTTTGTGCTCGTGTCCGACTTTTGTTTTCCGAGTAATATACTGCATCACAAAGTATTTTGCAAAACATGATAATTAGACATTAGTTAAATTGTGGCATACGTAGAAAAGGGTTTGTGTCAAGACTCACATGAATAATACTCTCCAGTTTGTAGACACGTTCTTTCAAACTCTTGATCTCTTTAGGCAGAATCAACAAACTATCACATAAAAGCTCCAAAGCCTTAACGCGAAGCATACAACTCTGCCTAAGTGGATGTGCCTCTCTATCTTTGTCCTTAGATGTGCGAGCTGATGACAATTTTCTTAGATAATCACCAAATAACCCCCCCCCCCCGTATTCAACAGGAGAAGGTGCTCTTGGTGTATACCACTTAAAAAAAATTAGGCTTTTTCTAAACCATTCTGATTGGCCCTCAGCAATATTGGCATATAGGTCATAATTTGGATTTTCGGCCTAAGGCATTTAAAAATAAACTTTAGAAAGAAATAAATAAACTAATTTAGAGACTAGATAAGCATTTAAGATTACAAAACAACTAAGATAAGCATAAAACATGTTAAGCATATATGCAATTAACCTACACATGAACTTATAAATCTTACAATCAAAGGAAAAAAGTTGGCATATATGCAATTACATTTAGGAAAAAAGTTGGCATATACGCATTAACTGACCTCGGGAAAAGTTGGCTGTATGGCTCCCAATTTTGAAATGGAAAATGCTTCGACCAGGAACATCCTCTCGGGATCACATCAGGGTCATTAATCCACCAACGCTGTGTCTGAGATGAAGACTCTAGAATCCATATCTACAAAAAGTTAATGAATAAGTCAAATGACAAACAAAATATTTGCATAACTTGACAATGATTTGGACTAAAAATACAGACCTTGAAACACAGAATGAATCCAGACAATGAATACGATGGAACAAAATTTGGGTCTTTTTCCAATGCTTTATGGTGATCATCCTTATGATTTGAGTTAACATTTCTAATGGCAGCGTATAACTCCCGCCAGATGTGCTCTCCCCAAGCAAACTCATCCCAAGCATCCATATTTTCTACCATCCTTAGATATACATCATCAACAACAGATCCTAACTCACAACCCATAAATATAACTTCCAAACATAACAAAAGACAAACTCGTATTGCATCTTCATCTAATAGTTTCGTGAAACGCTCTTCATCCTCAATCACAGATAGAAGATCTATGTTTTTAACATAGCGACCTATCTTCTCCGGAAATACACGGTCACGAAAACTGATATCACCCTCTCTAAACTTGCGGAAACTGACCATCCCAAACTTGAATGCAGTTATGAGGCAAAATTCACGACGACCAAAGTGTAGCAAATGATTGTTAACATTATAAATGAGGGGTAAATCATAGTGATCATTATCAGAGAAGACTTGCTTCTGTAGCATAAAATGTATAAGACCCTCTTCATTGTCAACATAATCCAAATCCAGCCAACGCCCAAAACATGTCGACCTAAACAGTACAGATCGATCCAAACCTAGTCTGTCTTTCATTAATGGAAAGTAATTGAGTTTGCTTCTAACATGTACCCTCGCATGATATTCCTAAAGAGATTACAATATACAAGAATTAGCATCGGTGGGATAAGATAACAAGATTAAGCTAAGAAGAACTTTTACTTATGGGCTTATAGTTGCAATATGGGCTTCTCTAAACAATTAAAATTTCGGCTTAATACATCAGAATACTAGGCTTATAACTAGTTACACGGAATACATCAGAATACTAGGCTTATAACTAGTTACACACTTTTCAAATATTCGACCTAACCAGTACACTTAAAACTATAATTTGAGCCAGTTTATAAACACTGTAGAATAGCATTGAGCAATGTTAATAGATTTGCATGCAGACACGATTATGCAGACATGTATAAGCACAAAACTGCTTATTTTCTTAAAAATTAGCAAAAAAACCTTCAAAACAGTTGATTTTCTTTAAAAAAAAATACCAAATAAGAACTTTAAATCTGCTTAGGTTATTAGAAATGACCGAATAAGCAGTTCAAAACAGCTTATTTTCTTAAAAACGGCCAAATAATAACTTGAAACTGATTAACAACAATAAAAGCAAGTAACCCATTTTCAGAAATACCCAAAAGGCAAACACCCAGTTAGATCTAACAATGAATCAAAAAAAATAAAAAAATAGTTAGAAGAGTACCATCGGTTTCATGGTGGAATGAAAGTGTGTGATTATTGAGTGTGTATGTGAGATAGCAACAATAAATCGATGAATCAAGCAAAATAAAAAAAAAGTAATCGGATATCTCTAATTCAAACCCTATATCGGATATCTAGAAAGTTAGGTCGGATATCAAGAAAGTACGTCGGATATCAAGGAAAGAAGAAAAGTCAACGTACCTTTATGTCACATCCTGGCCGCCGGTTGCGCAAGCCGCCGGTTGAGTAGCCGGCGGTTGCTCAAATACAGTGGTTATCTTGGAAAATTGAAAAGATAAAAGGTGTAGTGGTAGTTGGGACACATGTCATGTTTCTGGTGGAGCTGCGCGGTCGAGTGGTTGCGCATGACCATTTTGGAGATTGAAGAAAAATTTGACCACAAAGGGGACTACCAAAAAGATTTTGGCACTTTTTGGTACTTTTCTCTATTATAAATGGGCTAATTGTGTATTTTATAAAAAACAAGTTTTATGCTTTATTCTTTGGTCTTGAATTATTACTAAAATGGTTACTCTCTTTTTCAATGCAAGATTGCATTAGATATAATTCTCAAAAGGAGATGATTTGCACACTCTCCATATTGATTGGGAAACTCTAAACTATAGTGTTTGGATATATATATTTTTACAGAGTGAAAATATGTAAAAGTGATATGAGGGTATAAATGTCCAAACACTCTAATTTAGAGTGTCTCAATCAATTTGGAAAGTGTGCAAATCACCTCCCATTATCAAAGAGGAAAATACCTTCTATATGATTAACTTTAATGACTACAAGTCGCGATTAACCACTTAAACTTCCTATATGTATAATATTACATGATATATCCTTTATATTGTCGCAACATCGCACTAGCACTTTAGTTTGACTTCCTATATGTATATATACAAGCTGCCTCTTTCATATTGTCGCAACATCGCGTTAGCACCATACTTTGACTTCCTATATTATAATATTACAAGTTAACTCTTTTATATTGTCACGATAACACGCTAGCACCTTACTAATTTTATGTCAGATAGTTTGTCATTGTTTGAAAAGTATTTCAACTTGAAATTATCGTCAGCCGTTATTGCCAAAAAGAATGTGTAATCGAAAGAAAATCTCACCAAAATATTGATTATATTGGTACTCGTCGCTGCATTGCGCGGGTAGCATTCTAGTTCCTATAACATATGCTTGATTTCATATGACACTTTCTCAAAGGGGAAAGACAATTGATTAGTTAGTCAAATAAGGATTAAAACATTTTTTTAAACTGAAAGTGATTTGTAAAATAAGGTGTAAGTAAAGTTTATAATACTCTGTGATGATGCAAGCGTTTAATAAATTATGTATGATCAAACTTCTTAGATCATTTTAAGGATCCATATTCATACTTTAAATGATTTTCATCAAAGGAAAACTTAAGTCTAAAACTTGTTTACTTGAAATTTTACTTAGTGCGTTTTTATATTTGTCATCATCAAAACGTTGAGAAATCGTAAAATAGAAATAACATTTTTATGCGATTATTAGTACGTTTTTATATATGGCATCATCAAACGTTGAGATATCGTAAAACAGAAATAACGTTTTTATGCGATTATTTGTATTAGCGGTAACGACATATAAATTTACGATATTAATTTTGATTCACATGTCTTTTTATGTTTGATCATAAAAGTACTTTTATATCACACTTGTGATAAGTAAAAATGTGTATTGAGGGGAGTTTAGTAATGTGTTGGAAAAAGGTTATGCATTTTAAAAAACCAAGTTTCATCCTATAAGCCTATAACAACTTCTTTTTTTAAGTCGATTTTGAGGAAGGCTGCTTGTGGAGCACCTATTGATGGTACTTCAGATTTAGGTCAAGATAAGACTGGTGATGTTGTTCCTAATGTGCATGTTGATGGTAATATCTTAGCTCCGAATCATGAAGAAGCGACCATCAGTTTTGGTGTTGTTTTGGTCAGTTGGGTGCTGGTAGGGATAAGACATCTGTGTGATACAACCTACTATTGATGGTAACAGCGTGGTGCGTAATGAACATGGCCATGATTTTGGATCAGTTGAGCCACATGCTGAGTTGAGGACTAGTCCGATCAGAAGTGATACTAATGTGCATACTAATGTTAATAAAACTGGTTCAACGCCCATTTCATTTGCGTCTATATTTAAGGATAATTCTACCAAGAAGGTGGTTAATATCTCGGAGATGAGAAACGAAGAGTATGTGGCTGGTGCGAATGTTACAATCCCTTTGGAAGCTGTGAACGAGGTAAGTTATCGTTTTGCTAATACACTCTTTGGTTAATTTATTGGGAAGCGTCTTGCATTCCCAATTATTGAAATTTATGTGAGAAACACTTGGGCGAATTTTGGTCTCCAACGGGTGATGCTTAATAATGGGTTTTATGTTACAATTCGAGAATAAGGAAGGTATGGATAAGGCGTTGGAAAATGGTCCATGGTTAATTCGATCAGTTCCTATTTTTTTAAACGTTTGGACTCCTAATTCCAAACTTACAAAAGAGGAAATAACCACCGCTCCTGTTTGGATTAAGATCCATAATGTTCCGATTGCTGCGTACTCTGAAGTTGGTTTGAACATAATTACAATGCGGATTGGCTGTCTAATCATGCTTGATGCCTATACTAGCTCTATGTGTCTCAAGTCTTGGGGCCGCAATTCTTATGCCCCGTGCACTTGTTGTAGTCTCATCTAGAGCAACTTTGATTGATTCTCTTGTTGTGGCGATTCCATTCCCTAACGGTTCTGGTCACTCCATGGAGAAACTGGAGATCTAATATGAATGGAAACCTTCAAGGTGTGATACATGCAAATTTTTTGATCACAATGATGAGGGTTGTCCTAGGAGGGTTATTTCAGTTGAGAAACCGTTGGTTCGTGATGATGGATTTATTGATGTTACTAGGAAAAATGGTAAGAGTAAACATAACCATCTCCTAATTACTACTATCATACTATTAGCAAGCCTTCAAAGAATGATGAAGCATCCAGTTCACAGCCCAAAGGTAATTTGGAATCGCATGCTGAAGTTGGTGCTACTTCTCCTTTGGACCCTAATATTAGTAAGGTGAACAATGTGTTGCCTTCATATTCTAATGCTCCTACTAGTAGTACGTCTCCTTTATGTGATATCCATGGTAAGAGCAATAATATGGTGGATGATATTAGCTATTTTGATTTGAAGAACATTTTTGATGTGCTTAGGGAGAAAGATTCTGTTTTGGATGGGTTTCAACCGAATAATAAGGGGTCACGAGATCAGATTGTGAGTGATTTGAATGAGAAGGAGCAGGCTACGACTACTAATCCTAGTACTTCTTCCTCTCTTTGTACTTATGCTTTGGGCGATTATGGTAGTACTAGTACTACTCCTATTGTTGAGAAAATTGAGAAGCTTGAAAAGCTAATTATTGGGGGAAAAGTTACTTTTATGCATGATGATGGTAAATCTCTAAAAAAGTTGATTTGAAAGAAAAGGAGCAGGATGCGGCTACTAAGCATAATATTTCTTCCTCTATTTGTACTTCTTCAACTAAGGTCGGCAACCCACTCTCTAAGGTTGGTAATGTGATTGTTTCTGATAGTGAAGATGATGAAGTTCTGGAATATCCTAATGAGACTAATTATTTCGGTAGTGGAGGGAACGAGAAGAGTCTTGTAGAGCAATGGAAAGATAGTACATGTGATGTGACTACAATGATTATCAAGATAATTACTTTGATGATTGTGGTCTATCTACGGCCTAATTAAAGGTTGTTGCCATCAATGACATTATACTTGGATAAGTTGCTTTTCTTTTGTTTAGCATAAAGGTTGATGTGTTTTAGTTTATGCTTGTTTTGTTTTGGATTTCTAGTCGTGTGTAGGTAGTTGATCATTTATTGCCGGTTATGAATGATTTAGTGGTTGTTCAAGCGGTTGTTTGAGGGTAATGTGATATTTCAGCCACATTCCATTGTACTTGTTGGTTTAATGTTTGAAGTCTTTTGTTATTTATTTAGAACGATAAATATGTACTTATGTTTGCAAGATAGAACATATAATTATGTATAGTTTAGTTTGGCAAAAGCCTGGAACATGTATGGGCTTTAAGCAAAAACGGGTCATAATGGTCTCTGTTAACCCATTGTGACTTTTAGAATTAGGATACGCTTCTTAGGTTTAAAGAAACGTTATAACTGCTTTTGTTGGTGACGTTTCAAAACGTATAAATAGGGAGAGGCAATGTAAACTTTGTATCATCCATACTTGAATCAATTTACATCGTTTATACATACTTGTTGTTGTTGTTTCTACATAGTAAGCAAATACCCAAACACCCTTTTATTTTTCTGCACATACAAAACCAAAAACAACCATGTCAAGATACAATCAATATGCAAAGAACACTTGGCCTAGTGGAAATCGTTTCCATCAGTGGCATCAGAGACAAGATTCAAAGTCTTGGGAAAGGCCAAGTGTAAGTGGTTCGTTGCCATACAAACCACGTAGAAGAATTTCTTACGAGACAAAGGAATTACTCAAGAGGAGATTGCTTGAAATTGAAGCACACAACGCTTCAAAGGGATACGAGGCTGTAACGAGGAAGGAAAAGAGAGCAAGGTGTTATGCCTGTAGAAAACGTGGTCACTATTTTTGGAAGTGCCAAGACAACAAAATCCCACCCCATACAAATACAAACCAGGAAGCTAAAAAACCAAAGTTTCCTAAAAACATCCATGTCAAAACATCTTACATGATCAAAGGGAGGGACTACGCAAATTGGAACCATATATGGTACATTAGCGACACATATAACAACCATACGTGCCCGACAAAGTCATTATTCAGGAAACTCAAACCGAAATTTTCGATGGAAGGGAAGGAGGAAGATGAGAAAAAATTTATTTTCTCATATGGTATAGGTGAAGCGTTTTTTGAGACAAACGCGAAGAAGATGGTAATCCCATGTGTTTCGTATACATCGGAGGCAAGTTTAAACGTGCTTAGCGCCAAACAACTTTTGGCACAAGGGTTCGAAATTACTTATGAAGACGACTCGTGTAAAGTCTCTTACATGTTTGAGGAAGAAGAGATGGGGCACGACAAAGGAAAGAACGTCGAAGAGGAGTCAAGTTCGATGGTCAAGGAGCACGACAGATTTTTGGAAAATTACTACGAGTCAATTGATCCAAAAGACGCTTGCATTAATATAAAGGGATTAGATGATCTCGAATAGAAGGAGGGGATGATCCATGATTATTTGGATAGCGAATTCTTAAGCATGAATGAAACTCTCTACGTAATGAAGGTTAATTCATTTAAGAAGTTTATTTCGTTTTTAATCATGATCGAAGATGATAATTTGGTATACAAAAATTGGAACGTTTTAAGCAAACATTTTGAAGAGATGGTAAAGTGGTTTTACCAAGTCTATCTTGGTCGAAGCATGGTGGAACCCTTGCCCCCCGTCATCAAAGGTGTAAATATCGATTTACTCGGTCTTTATAAGATTATAGGTAGTCTAGGAGTTACATTTGGTAACCAATGGGGAGATGTTGCACTAATACACGGTCTAGAACGAGAACAAGATGAGGAATTAAGGGAATGTTACAAGAGACACATTGACTTAATTAGGTGTTATTTCGAGACTACATTACGAGCCCGAGGCAAGGACAAACTTGTGATAGCCAAGAAGGAAGGCTATGGGAAGAACCCAAATGTTGAAAATGGGTCGAATGGGCAGTGGTCAAATGAAGGAAATGCACAAGGACAAGTTCTCAAGACACATGGCAACGAGGATGTTTGGACAGACAAGAAGGATACACCAAGAGGATGATTTCGCAATCATCAACTTGAAGAAAAGATGGATGACGAAAAAAAGACTTACACATTAAGGGGGACATTGTTGGTTTAATGCTAGAAGTCTTTTGTTATTTATTTAGAACGATAAATATGTACTTATGTTTGCAAGATAGAACGTATAATTATGTATAGTTTAGTTTGGCAAAAGCCTGGAACATGTATGGGCTTTGGGCCAAAACGGGTCATAATGGTCTCTGTTAACCCATTGTGACTTTTAGAATTAGGATACGCCTCTTAGGTTTAAAGAAACGTTATAACTACTTTTGTTGGTGACGTTTCAAAACGCATAAATAGGGAGAGGCAATGTAAACTTTGTATCATCCATACTTGAATCTATTTACATCGTTTATACATACTTGTTGTTGTTGTTTCTACACAGTAAGCAAATACCCAAACACCCCTTTATTTTTCTGCACGTACAAAACCAAAAACAGCCATGTCAAGATACAATCAATATGCAAAGAACACTTGGCCTAGTGGAAATCGTTTCCATCAGTACTTAACTGTTTTTTGAAAGTAATATATTTTACTAGGTGGAATACTTAAAAAAGAAGGAAAAAAAATCTTTTTTTCTCATGATCTAACTTTTGCAAACGCAATACCGTACCTAATAACCAATTTCAAAACACGATACAAAGCACCCTTTAAATTATATCCAACTTTGTTTAAGAATTAAAGTAACAAATGAATCGATTATATAATTAAATAATTTCATGCAATTGGCATGCTTTAATCAGTTTACACAGAATAAATTGTTTATTTATATGTACAATAAAAAATCAAAGAATTTCAATAATAATCTAGAAACAGTATTTGCTGATGCTATGAGCTACAACTTCATCCTCCATGTTGTTTGAAGTAATGTTGCAATCTTAAATTCCATGGCTAAAGTTCGAACAAAATCCAATTCAAAGTTCGAACGAGTGAACGACTAAGCAAGCTATGATTCGTTTCATCTGAGGAGCATATGAGAATGCTTGAGAAGATTATTTAGTGGCTTGGTTCGTGCATTGCATAGTATGTTCTTCACCTTTTCTGTCATCTATATTTCAAGCAACGAGCAATGAAAATTTAGTGAAATGAAGAAAATTAATGATACATCTTGTTTACTCCAACTTTAGAAAAGTGTCATACCTGTCCAAGACTTCCGGTAGGATAGGGAACGACTCGACGATGATTGAGCACTGTAGAAGGAAATTTGCGGCTAGTTTCATCACTATATGATTTGCTTCTACTTCTTGTGGTCATCGTCGGTGTTGCATCCTGTGGCCACCGTTTGTTCCTAGAGCTCGATACCCTTGATTCCTCTTGAAGCAATCGTTTGTTTGTTGTGCTAGGGATAGGTACCCTTGATTCCTCTTGAGGCAATGGTTTGTTGGTTGTGCTCGATACCCTTGATTCCTCTAGAGGCAATGGTTTGTTGGTTGTGCTCGATACCCCTGATTCCTCTTGAGGCCATGGTTTGTTGGTTGTGCTCGATACCCTTGATTCCTCTTGAGGCCATCGTTTGTTCATTGTGCTAGATACGCTCGATTCCTTAAATCACCACATACATTCAATTAATATCTAACACTAAAAAAATAACATGAAATTAAATTAAGTAACAAATTTAACATACCATTACATTGCTTCTGCTTCTAGTCGTGAAGTTGGGAGGCGAATCATGTTGCCATTGATCCTCAAGAATGCTAGGGAGAGACGACTCCTGGAAGAATTTCAAAAAACAAACATTAAACAACACGAAAAATCGACATATAAAAACATGCAGCTAAATTATATGTGTTTTAGTTTGTTACCAGAAACAAAACGGTCGCACAATTTTTGAGAACCTCAAGATTCATTCGAACATCATCCAAACTCCTGAATATACACAAATCATTCATTTTGATTAGGTCACTTTCATAACAAATACTCACACACATGCCCCTTACTGAGATGATATTCTTTTGTTCATATAGAAATTTGAACGTGAAATGAAATCAATGTACCTATGTTTTTGTTCACCGAGTCCAAAATATGAAGCTAAAGAAGCCATCTTCATATTTCCCGCTCTTTTCCCAAATTTTTCCGCCAAAACCCATAAAGAATCAATCAACGCCACAGGCTCAGGTGCAGGCCGGCCAATCTCCTCAAACGCTGCTCTAATCCTAACACAATCAAACCGTTGGATATTATGTCCAGCCCATATCCTACCATTTAAAATCTTGAATATCTTGTCAGCAACTTCTTCAAAAGGAGGAGCTTCCAAAACCGTCCCACGTGAGATCCCATGGTCTCGTGCTGGCTTCACTCCAACCACCGACAAGTCACCTGGCCTAATCAATGTGCTATAACTTTCAAGCTCGACTAGCTTTCGTGGACAAACCACCATTGCTCCAAATTCTAACACCCAGAATTTTTGTCCTGGGTTGCGTGGCACGTTTGTTTCCAAATCAAAGAATACTATCTCGTTCGACATTTCTTGCATCAAATAAATCTTATACTATACCTTACGAGTTTCGTTATAGATAAAGCTAGATTGAGAAGTTGATATTGAGATTAAGTTTGCATGAATTGGTACATATGCATATGTACATACATATATATAGATAGAGAATATAATGCATGGTGGATAGTTGATTTACTTGTAATTCAAGTTAAACAATGTTAGTTTTAGAGAAGTCCTTTTGAGAAAGTAAAGCAAATCCAGGTAAGAAACAATAGGAAACATTCTTCACTTTCTTTGCTGTCTGTAAATTGTAAATTTAGAAATGTTTTTTTCATGCAGAAATGATATACGGAGTATAATATTAGCAACATGCATGTTTAATTAATTAATGTTTAAAAGGGTAACTTAACGGTTAAAAATTTATTTTTGTTCATGATTATAGAAATGAAAATACTTTTTTCATTAGGATTGTAAGGACTTTTAGTTCAAGATTATTTATTTGTTTATTTATTTATTTTTGTTTATGATTATTGATATGAAAATATTTTTACGTCTAAATTTACAAAAGTAGCCCTTTATGGAAGCAAAGGGTAGTCATGCAAGAAATTGGTTAACTTATGTCTTACGTAATTTCGAACCCGGTTTGGATAACCCAAAATGGTGGCTTACGTTTGTTATGTTGCTTTCAAACATTCTTATAGATAAAAAGTTCAGGGACAAAATCGTAAATACATTTTTGGAGTTTGAAAGAATATACGGTCAATATCTTGTTCGTTAGGCTAAGCTTTTTTCGATGAAATTATCTTAATTTTTAGTTTTTTCGTTACATAAAAATAACTCTTTTTCATATATGGTCTGAAATTCAGCAAAGAGTCGATTAAAGTTGGGGCTTTGTGCTGGCCCATTAGCAATGACAGAAAAGAATTTATGTACGAGAAATTGTGAAAGGTTACGAAAGTTTAAAATTATTTTATTAAAAAAATAAGTTTTTAAAAAATAAAATTTTAAAACAAACTTTTTTTTACAAAATTACTTATTTGACTTTTATAATTTATATCAATAATTTTATTTATTATTTCTATTTATATTAGTTTGTTATTTTTATGTTCAATTATATGTTATTTTATATTTTTAATCTACAAGTATTGAAGAAAAAAAAAACCTATAATTTTAATATTCTTCGGCACAAGCACCAATATCAGCAACATGGGCACGTTTGATAGAGAGAATTTCGGAGATTAGAAATGAAATAGAGAATAGAATTAAGAGAAATGAAATTGGTGGAGAATTGTGATAAATTTATAGCGTTTGGTAACCACAAAGAATTGACTCGAGAATTAGCATCAAATCATTTTGGTAGAAAAAAGAAAAAACGAAACTAAATTTCTTTTCTTCTCCACATTTGAATAATCAACCACACTGAACCAGATTTGGACCAACATCATGATCCGGAACTTGAGTATTTAGCTTCAAATCTTTAGAGTAAATTGCAAAAATCGTCCTTGTGGTTTAGCCAAATTGCAGATTTCGTCCTTACTGTTCAATAAGTGCAAAAATGGTCCTGATTTGGCACTGTTTCATTCGGTTTTAGTCCTTTGACTTAACTGCCGTTAGAAGGACTCCGTTAGTATTTACACTTTAGCCCTTTTGACTAACCAACGTTGCAGCACCCATCCTTCAAACCACAAGGACGATTTTTGCAATTTTTTTTTCGAAAAAAAAAAAAAAAAAATCCTACGTTTTTATTTTTATTTTTTTTGAATATTTTTTCTCGAAAATGTTTTTTTATGAAAAAATGTTTTATATAAAAACGTTTTATATAAAAACGTTTATAAAAAAGTTTTTATATAAAGCTTTTTTATATATAAATGTTTTTATATAATAATATTAAAAAACTTTTTTATATAAAACGTTTCATATAAAACAACATTTTTATATAAAAACTTTTTTATATAAAAAACATTTTCGAAAAAAAAAAGTTACTTGAAGATAAAAATTATTTAAAAAATATATCGATCGAAAACAAACAAAAACGTAATTTTTTTTCCCGTTTTTATCCGTTTTGTTCGTTTTTATCTGATTTTATCTGTTTTCATCCATTTTTGTTTGTTTTCTTTTACTTTTTATCTGTTTTTCTTACGATTTTGTTTGTTTTTATATAAAATGTTTTATATATAAAAAGTCAGATATAAAATGTTTAATAAAAAAGTTTTTATATAAAATGTTTAATATAAAAACTTTTTATATAAAAACTTTTTTATAAACGTTTTTATATAAAAACTTTTTATATATAAAACAATTTATATAAAACATTTTTATATAAAAACGTTTAATATAAAACAACATTTTTATATAAAAACTTTTTTATAAAACGTTTTTATATAAAACACTTTTATATAAATAAACAACCGTGAGAAAAAGGCACAAAACAAACCAAAACGGATAAAAACAAACAAAATCGTAAGAAAAACAGATAAAAAGTAAAAGAAAACAAACAAAAATGGATGAAAACAGATAAAATCAGATAAAAACGAACAAAATGGATAAAAACGGGGAAAAAAAATACGTTTTGTCCGTTTTTATCCGTTTTTGTTCGATATATTTTTTAAATAATTTTTATCGTCAAGTAACTTTTTTTTTTCGAAAATGTTTTTTATATAAAAAAGTTTTTATATAAAAATGTTGTTTTATATGAAACGTTTTATATAAAAAAGTTTTTTAATATTATTATATAAAAACATTTATATATAAAAAAGCTTTATATAAAAACTTTTTTATAAACGTTTTTATATAAAACGTTTTTATATAAAAAAATTTTTCATAAAAAAACATTTTCGAGAAAAAATATTCAAAAAAAATAAAAATAGAAACGTAGGATTTTTTTTTTTTTTTTTCGAAAAAAAAATTGCAAAAATCGTCCTTGTGGTTTGAAGGATGGGTGCTGCAACGTTGGTTAGTCAAAAGGGCTAAAGTGTAAATACTAACGGAGTCCTTCTAACGGCAGTTAAGTCAAAGGACTAAAACCGAATGAAACAGTGCCAAATCAGGACCATTTTTGCACTTATTGAACAGTAAGGACGAAATCTGCAATTTAACTAAACCACAAGGACGATTTTTGCAATTTACTCAAATCTTTATAAAAACTCATCTGAGGTAATATTCAATCTGTTTTCAAAATACAGTGCCTTCCTAGTTGACAAAGTGAATTAAAAACCAATAATCTAAACGATCCAGACACTTCCTTTTCGATTTATATAAGAAGAAAAAAAACAATACATGAGTCACAGATTCAAACAATAAAAAGAGGCTAGAGTAAAATCAAAACCTAAAATAAAGAAATTAGGCTTAGTGGCATAGGAGGAACGATTAAAAAGATCTCCACCAGAGGAGAAGCAATGTGTAAGAGATAAAGGGACGAGGAGGACGAGTCGCCAAGTTCGCCACAGCATTAGAGCTTCAAATATTTGAGGTTTTTTATGTAGCATGTGACAAGCATGTGATAGAGTCCTTTTATACATCCTATCTAAAGTAAAAACACGAAGCCTTTTATTTCGAGAATTCCAATTCCATCCCAAATGGAGTGGAAATAAAAATACACATAAAACATTTCACGAGAATTGATATTCTCCGCTTTTTTATTTCTCTTGTGTACCAAACGCTGGAAATGATATCATTTTCATTTCTTTAGCTTCTTTTCCTTGTACCAAACATGCCCTTAAGATATTGGAGAGAAACCACTTCTAGATGGAAAAGGGAAAATCACCTAAACATATAACCCATTTTTTAATTGTCTATAAGCCATCTCTTTTTTTTGCTTTTATATACCCTAAACTTTTTAATTTCGATTTTTGCGTATATTTACACGTGTAAAATGCTCATTTTATCATTCGCTGTCAATAAAGTGGTTACAAAAATATAAAGGTAAAATGGTTATTTTACATGAGTAAATACACACAAAAGTCGAAATTCAAAAATTCTATGATTAAAAAAAAAAAAAAAAAAAAGACTACGTACAACTAGAAAAATAGAAAATTTTGCTATATTTTTAGGTGATTTTCCGGATAGAAAACCAATAATTTTGCTGAAATAACAATCGGGAGATTGTAAAAAGCTTGGATAAAATGACATTTTCTAAGAACCGTAAAGTTAATTGCATTTGATGTGATACTATATATTGGCTTTTTAGAGCTTTGTTATGCCGAAACCTAAATGTTAAGTCAGCAACACTTCCAAATGCCACTTCTTCCCGTCATTTTCCATCCATGTCCACTTCCTTCTGGATCGATACGGACGTTACCGCTCATACAGCTCCCAGCCAGCAAGCAGTTAGCCTTCCTCTACAAGGAATTCCCGCCCTAGGAGTAGGAGTAGCACAAAAAGAGGGATTAGCATTTTGGACCATAAACCACTAACGCCTTCCTCGTTGGGGCTCCGTGCACTGGGAAAAGGCTCTAGCGACGGGAGGCCACTAGTTACAAAGCTCCAATAAGGTATCGAGAGGCGTAGTGGGTCTGGACGCCTAGCACGAAAGAGCCTTCTCTGGTAGCGGCACTATACCTTAGTCTCTCTCTAGCTTCCAGTCTATATAACACATAGTTAGCAGAGGTCAGTCTGTCTGGCGTTCCCTCGCGTCAAGGGCGACTTTCTCTCCGCCTACTTCATCAGAGAAGTCCATTACCCAGATTTATTGAGTTGCCAACGTGGTCATGGTTAAGAAGTCCAATGGGAAGTCGCGAATGTGGGTAGACATTAACAGATCTTAACAAGGCCTGTCCTATTGTGCCCACTTCACTAATATCCTAGTACTATTTCTAGCATTAGTTTTAGTATTACTAACTGTACATGTAAAGTTCAAGTTGACATTCTAGGATTGTAGTTGTTGGAGCCTCAATACCTCAAATCTTTGACTAGTTGTATTAATTGATAGTGGTCCAAAATACGAAAGTCACAATAATATTTGTGTTGTTGAATTTCAATGATGGTCCAAAAGACAATTTTTGTTGCTAGTTTAGTGATAGTCACATCACACGGAACAATATTTTGTTTTTGTTCCATTTAACGGGTTTATCTACCCATTGGTAAAAGTGTCACGGGTATAGCTTTTGTGCTTTTTAAATAACTTATTGCTAGGTTTGATATCATTTTTGTAGGTGTTTAATGGCTAATATTCAAGATCAAATACAATTTACAAAGAATTAACAATCTTTATCACAATAAATAAACATACATAAAAAACTTAACCCTATTTATAATAAACTAAAACAAAAATACAGAAAGTTAGAATAAAACCTTCAAAATCCAAACCTTTAACCCTAGTTGTAAGTTTGTAACAAACTTGGTCATCAGGACCAACACGTACGTCACTTATGTAAGCGAGTACACAAAAATGTGTGTGGTTAAGTCATTTGAAGTTCTGAACATCAAAATTAGTAGAGTTATGAGGGCGGACCTGGCCGTTTACGGTAATTATCAGGAATCCCGTGGATTTTTCCCACTTAGTATGAACTTTATCAAAAACCCTTATATTTCTTGGAAATGCATCTAATAACAGAAAAGATCTAAACGAAAAACAGAAAAGATCTAAACGAAAACACATTTGAAAACAAGCTAGGATGCAAAACAAAAATAAAACTATTACAAATTCTATAAATTTAACCAAAAAACTTCCAAAAATATGAATCTATAGAACAATCAACCTTAAAGTCCCACAAAATCATACTCAAAGTCTCAAACCCACCCAAAAGAAACAAAGTCAAACGAGTCAATTCCAAGTTTTCATCAGCTACATAATGAAAATAGTCATTAAATAAAATACTGATTTACGACCACCAAGTGTACATAATTTAGACAATCGATTATGCTACTCGTTGTTGGAAATTTTGAAGAGTTTGACAAGTTTTCATGAGAATTTAACACATTTAAAATGGTTGTTTAACCACTAATTCTTACCTTTTAATACTGGAAAGGTAAGAATTCTTTCAGATCAGCATAATGGAAGGCCTTGTATCTTGGTTCTCTCTGTCTTAGGTTGTGATATTCTTCTGTGATATCAGTTGGTGATGTAGTAATTGATACTTATAGATGAATAACACTAGTCCTAAGATAGAGAGTAATCATAAAGTAGGTTACCTATTATGGAGGGTAGCTAATCTAGGAAGGGAGTGCAAGTTGAGTGGAATTGAGAGTTGTGAAAGATGAAGCTTCATGGTCCACTCATTGCATTTCCACATGAGGTAATGGTTGGTCCTCCCTCAAGGTGTGTGTTTCCAGGTATTTGAAGCCAATGTTAAGAGATAGAAATTAAATGTAGAATGCCTGGTATAGCCCTTGACTTGGAGGGGTTATGGTTCATTAACGATGTCATTCACCTTTTCCTACCTTGATCATTGTGGATGTTGGTTGAATGGTCTTGGTGAGAAGGTGTTATAGAAATGTAGTTATATGGTATTGATGCATTGAAAGGTGAATTTGATTCTGGATCTAGTGCTTGGATGAAGATGAGAAGAATATGTTTTGCTTGCTCTTGTTTTGTCAGAGTTAAGTATTGTCTGATGTAAGTTTGTAGAGCTATCAGATATCGGATGAATGTAGTTTTAATTTTGCATCTGATTTTGACATGTCCAAATCAGTGGTATCTTATCTTGTGTTATACAAAGTTTGGTTATTAATATAATTCACCTTTTGAAAAAAAAAAAAAAAAAAAAAAAAAAAAAAAAAAAAAAAAAGTTAGATGTCTAAGTAATTAACAAGAATATAACTAGTATGTTAACTAAATAAAAGGCAGAAGTAGTGGGTTGAGTTGGATGTCAACAAAATACTTGAAATGTTGAAACCATCAGCCATGTTCCTTACTTTGTGGGTTGAAAACATGACCATGATCTTGATTCATTTGTTATGTTTTTAACTTATAAATAGAGGATAACTACCGCCCTCTATTGTGCAGAAATACTCATAAACACACACAAAACAAACGTCCCTAATTGAATGAATCATGTTGTGTGCTCTCCTATTAGCCAATCCGCGTGTTACTGCTCCGCTATCGTCATTTTGCTGTTACCATTCTCTGGTGGTTAAGAACACGAGTCTGCATCCAATCCTGGGGTTCGCTACGCATGAGGCTTATAGAAAATTGAGCGCGTAAGCACCTTTTAAGGACATAGAGTTTGGTCACATGCGAAGCTCTTTAGCAATTTTTCTTGTGTTTTCAGAAATGTCCTTAAAAGGGATGGATGTTCCGTTCATTAGTCAAGTTCATCTATCACTCTTATTCATTGTTGTTCCAAGTGTCACACGATATTTGCTATCTTGATGCTTTACTTCGTACTTAACTACTTATATTTCACGAGATGATGTATATATGTAGAACAGTCTTAAACAACATGATAGCCCTATATTATCAACAATCTTAAAAGGTGTTTACGATGCTCTACGTGGGAGCCGTAATCTGTTTCAAAGGGCTATTAAACATGTGATACAACTAATATCTACTATATTAAATTATGCTTTGATACAAGTGTGTTTTGAATTGAGATATTGAGTTGGGTCATAGAAACTTGATGAATGGACAGACTACTGGAGTTTAATATTTGTTTTTTATGTTTTGTAATTGCATATCACAAATTAGAGATATCTACTTGATGTTGAAAAATCGTAATTTCAAATTTAAGTTTAAATACTTAGTGTTTCATTGGTTTTAATAGTTGTGACAAATGGTTTTTTTAACTATGACCGAGAAAACATGACGAGAACTGGGACACTCAATTTACGATGAGGAATATTGTTATTCGTGTTACTTGTTGCATCCAAAGTGGGACTGACTACAACTCGTGAAGGAGTCGTCGATATAGGTTGGTCACGCACTGAAGTAAATTTTTGGTCTGGTTTATTTATCTAATTGTACCATTAATTGTTTTGTACTGAACCGAATACTTTGAAGAAAACGCATGTATGAGATAAAGTTTACAAAGAAACTTTAACTACTACAAAGAGACTAGTTGTGCCTCGTTCTTGTGATATAGTGGTGATTATCCCGGAAATATGCTACGTTTGCGAAGAAACATGACATTATGCTCGTTAACGCAGACCTGGAAATAACACATAGTATATGATTACATGATCTAGTAGACTTGGCGATTTATAATCACCTTGTGGATGTCATTATTAATCTGTTTTGTTAACGAGTGTTTTCTAGTAATTAATTGAGTAGAGCAAAATATTTATTCTTTTTTCATATTCACTTAATAAGTAAATTGTTATGTTTAGATGAACTAGAGTTGCTAATGTATTAAATTGTAGCACTTCAAATTTATAACAAGTACTAAGGTTTTAGTAGATGCAAACCTAAAGCTTTTCATGTGAATGATGTTTTAGACATAATGCATATGCTAGATATATAGTCAGATCTAATACTTCTGAGTATATGTTGATACCAAAGCTAAAGTTAGAATCAACTAAGTGGTTTATAATGCCTGAACCTGTTGGAATTTTATACTCATAACAATTATACATAAAACAAATAACATCATCAAAGCATGCAGCGGAAGACAATAAGAATAATATATGTAAATAATTAACCAAACAAGAAAGTGCGTACCTTTTAGCAATTCAAGAATCAAACGTTGATTAAACAAGAACAAAACCCAAAACCCTAAATTAGGGTTTATATAAATCGACCCAACAAAGAAATCGACCACCAAGATTCACAAGCTCAAGCGTGCTTGTCCTTCGTTCTTGTACACACGTACTAATAGCGATTTGATGTGGAAAAGCTAGTTCCTTGAATCACAAATAAACCAAACACTTGTTTCTTTGGGTTAAGCAAAATCGAAATCCCTTGGGGTTAGGGAGTTTCGACCGGCCACACAAAGAGGGAGAGAGGAGAGGAGAAATTAGGTTATTGGTGATCCAAGATTAAGTTATGAATGAATACAAGTGTTTGTATTTATAGTTAACTTAACTTGCTGACCAAGTTTGTGTGGGATTGGGTTTGTAAACCCCAACCGATCGGCCTAGGCTCCCAAAAGGGATTCTAGAACCTTCCCGACTTCTAATTTCATTCTTAGTCCTTCTAGTTAATATTTAACGACCATTAACCAAACCTCGTTAATTATTTAACTATCGTTATGTTTATTTCACGATTAATAATTAATAATAATAACGTTTTATTTATATTAATTATATACATCAATTCTCATACGTAATGTGTGCAATCCCGAAGTCTCGAGTTCGAATCCGGACATACTATTATTTAAATATCCATAAAACCTTTCAGCTCCCACTTGGATATTACTAAATATAGTAATGAAATTGGTTAGTCTAGCTTTCACACGCCAACGCCCCCAGATCGAATCGAGCATGATCTCCTGGAAAAAACCATTTAATGATTCATCATTTTTACTTATCCTTTTGTTACTAATACTACATTAACTATGAATATGGATCAAGTCATTTCATAAGTTAACATTCTGATTCTCGTTGTATATGATTGAACAAGATTACCAAATCATCTGAACGTATTCCAGATAGATCTTGGGTATGGCTATACAAACATCTTGTCAACCCTACGAGGGGCCCAAATATAGTATTATGCTTTGAAACAAATTCAAAGGAACAAATTCTCTTGACTACAAACATAACTCATGAATTTTGCAACACTTCCGAAAATAGCCCTTATAACTACCAGTTACGGATAGCGTTAGACTATCTTACACAAATGCACTACATTCATATCAGTTATCTGGTATCTCAAGTCTGAGGATAAACACTTCATGATATACTCAATGACAGAGATCCATAAAGTATCATCATGTAAAGTTGGGATGAGTCCTATATTCAATTCATTGAATATCATGTGAATCTGGTATGTCCCACGCATCAATATACTTTAAAAGTATATTCTACCAAAACTCAGATTTGTCTTAATTCAATGACATTCCCACATCATTGATTGACAACGGACTATTTAGAATAACATAAGTTACTCACGGATTAAACATGCAAATATAGGATATAATATTAAGAAAATGAAAATAAACATAAACAACTATTTTATTTCATTAAAGTAATATTTGTTCATAACATCCTTTATCCAAATACTAATCACAGATCTGCATGAAACTACTAGCTAAACGAAGTCTTATCCCATCAGCATGGTCAGTAAGTTTATCTTTTGGCAAAGGCTTCGTAAAGGGATCAGCTAGATTATCATCTGTATGAACTTTGAGTAGATTGATTTCACCTATGTCAACTTGTTCTCGAACATAGTGATATCGACGAGGAAAATGTCTGGCGCCCTTCATGACTCCAGGCTCATTGGCAAATGTTATTGCAGCAGAGTTGTCACAATACACATTTAAAGGTAATTCGATTGAGGGCATTACTCCGAGTCCCGAAATGAATTTCCTAATCCAAACAGCTTCCATCGCAGCTTCTGAAGCAGCTATGTACTCAGCTTCTGTAATAGACATCGCAACCGTTGTTTGCTTCTTGCTCTTCCAGTCAACTGCTCCTCCATTAATGACAAAGACATAACCCGTCTGAGACTTCGTATCATCTTTATCAGTTTGGAATGACGCATCGCAAAAACCTGTAACATCAAGTTCTGCATCTGGATTTCCTCCATACACTAGAACCATTTCTTTAGTAGCCCTTAGATACTTAAGAATGTTCTTAACAGCTTGCCAGTGTTTCACACCTGGGTTCTGTTGATACCGACTGGTAATGTTTTGTGCAAATGCCACATCAGGCCTTGTACATCTCACAGCATACATGATAGATCCTACAGCCGAAGCATAAGGAACTTTCTTCATGTAATCCACCTCAGCAGGTGTTGACGCGCATAGTTTATTACTTAAGCCATGTTCAACTTGCATCGGCAAATATCCCTTCTTGGAATTTTGCATACTGAATCTCTTCAATATTTTATCAATGTAAGCACTTTGGCTTAGTCCAATTAACCGCCTTGATCTATCTCGGTAGATCTTGATTCCCAGAATAAATGCTGCTTCCCCTAAGTCCTTCATAGAAAAGCACTCTCCAAGATAAGACTTTACATCTTGCATACTTGGAATGTCTTTTCCCATGATCAATATGTCATCGACATATAAGACAAGGAAAATAACATTACTCCCACTAGCTTTGTGATACACACATGGCTCATCAAGATTTTGAGTGAAACCAAATTTCTTGATTTCTTCATCAAACTTCTTGTTCCATTGCCTTGATGCTTGCTTCAACCCATAAATGGATCTTTGAAGTTTGCATACACGCTTCGGAAACTTTGGATTCACAAACCCTTCAGGCTGCGCCATATAGATGTCCTCATCTAGGCGACCGTTTAAGAAGGCAGTTTTTACATCCATTTGCCATATCTCATAGTCATAGTACGCAGCTATGGCTATAAGAATCCTAATAGCTCTAATGTCTGCTACAGGAGAAAATGTCTCCTCGTAGTCTACCCCATAGGTTTGAGTATACACTTGGGCTACAAGACGAGCTTTATAGGTGTGTGCATTGCCATCCATGTCAGTCTTTATCTTAAAGAGCCACTTACTTCCAACTACCTTAGCATTTGGAGGTAAGTCAACCTCTATCCAGACTTCGTTATCTTTCATGGATTGCATTTCCCCATTCATTGCAACTCGCCATTTTTCCTTTTCAGGACTCATCATGGCAGCTTTATAGTTAGCAGGTTCACCAAGATCCCCTAACATATTTTCCTCAGCTTCTACGTTGACGCTCAGGTGCACGCGTATCCCTTGCGGATCTACGAATGGGAACCACTTCAATCTCAGGTGGAACGCCCAGACTTTCAGGTTCTACTTGAGGTTGGCTAGTGTTCTCAGAAGGTGTTGTATCTTCTTGATCATCTTCCAGATCATAAACTCTCCCACTGAATTCATGAGATATGAGATCCTTTTCAAGAAAATCTCCATACCTAGCAACAATTACTTTGTTTTCAGGTGGAAAGTAGAAGTAGTAACCCATAGTTTCCTTTGGGTATCCTACGAAGACACACTTAACAGATCTTTGTTGCAGCTTATCAGCAGAGTCACGTTTAACAAACGCCTCACAACCCCAGACCTTTAAGTAAGACAAGTTGGGAGGTTTCCCATACCACACTTCATAAGGAGTCTTATCAACCTTCTTAGTTGGAACCATATTCAATATGCGAACAGCAGTTTCCAAAGCATAATCCCAAAAGGATAAGGAAAGAGTTGTAAGATTAAACATTGATCGCACCATGTCTAGCAATGTACGATTCCTTCTCTCAGATACACCATTTTGTTGTGGAGTATATGGAGATGTGAGTTGCTGGACGATACCACACTCAGCTAGATAATCTTTAAAATCTTGGCTTAAATATTCACCACCTCTATCAGATCGAAGAGCTTTAATCTTCTTTCCTAGTTGCAGTTCTACTTCACTCTTAAAAACCTTAAATGTTTCAAAGACTTCATGTTTATGTTTAAGTAAATAAACATAACCATAACGACTGAAATCATCAGTAAAGGTTAAGAAGTAGCTAGCACCCTTTCTTGACACATGTCTTAGTGGTCCACATACGTCAGTATGTATCACACCAAGAAGATCAGAAGCCCTTTCTAAACTATTTGTAAAAGGTTTCTTGGTCATCTTCCCAGATATGCAAGATTCGCATTTATCAAATGATTCATCATTGATGTCTTGCAAAAGCCCATCGTGTTGCAGCTGTTGCATGCGTTTCTTGCCTATATGAGCAAGTCTACAATGCCAAAGAAATGAAGAATCCAAATCACCTTTGATTCTTTTATTATTGATGCTAAAGACAGAATTATTTTTATCAATCATATTATCATGCAAATCAATTTCAAACACACCATTTACTGGAATAACATTAAAGTAAAAAACATCATTTAAAGAAACAGAAATTCCATAATCAGTAAATGCATGAACGAAACCAATATCTTTTAACAAGGAAACAGAAACGACACCCCTAACAATGGAAGGTGCGTAATGACAATCGTTTAATGACAGTACTAAACCCGAAGGTAAAACTAAATCAAACGTGCATATAGCTTCAACGACTGCATGTGCTCCATTACCCACGTGCAGGTATTGCTGTCCATAGGCAAGCTTCCTTGCTCCTCTAAGTCCCTGCAGTGTATTACATATGTGAATACCACATCCAGTATCATATACCTAGGAATTTATTTTATGAGGAAAAGCAAATAATTCTATCATCAAAAGAGTACCTGAAGTACTGGCCACAGTGCCAGTATTTTTATACCTCTTATTGCGCAACTCATCAAGGTATAGTGGACAATTCCTCTTCCAGTGTCCAACCTCGGTGCAGTGATGACAAGCCTGATCCCTCTTCGGATTCTCACGCTTTTTGGGAGGGTACTTTTTGGGTTCTTGGTGATAAGTCATAACTTGTTTTCCCTTATCAGCTTTACCCTTACCTTTCCCTTTCTTGTTCGCTAGCGGCTTATTTGGCTTAGAAATTCTACCCTTCTGGATGGTCAAAACCGCAGGTGTAGAGGCCTTCTTGGGCAAACCTTTTTCGTAATCAATGAGCATTGCATGTACCACACTGACTGTCTTCCCCGTGCAATGCATATTATAATTGCGCACGAAACCATCAAATTCCTTGTTAAGGGATCTGTTGATCAGGCCAATTTGTATGTCATTAGGGTAGACATAGTTCAAACGCCCCAACTGGTCCATGTAACTCATCATTTCCAGGCAGTGGGCGCTTACAGGTTTCCCTTCTCCTTGCTTGCAACTATGAAGAGCATCAATCAAGTCATACAACTCTACAGTCACAGGCTTTTCAAACAACCTTTGCAATTCTTCCAGCATGAGATTAGGGAAGTAATTCTCAAATTGCTTTTGCAAGCTTGAGTTCATACTCCCGAGCATAATGCAGGCGACCTCATTATACTTGTCATACTCAGATTGCCATGCAGCTCGTGCTTCAGCAGTAGCATCAGCTGCAGGTTCAGGAGGACAAGGCGTAGTCAAATAATTGAGTCTTTTGGCAACCCTCAAGACAATTCTGAGTTGCCGATACCAATCATTGAAATTCGCGCTACCAGTCAATTTCTCTCGATCAAACATAGATTTGAACGACGAGGCTAGTGCAGTAGATTCAACTTGAGCCATTTCTACAGAAATAAAAGTTCAAAAGTTAGTACTTTCGATAAGAAAACATTCAAGAAAATAAAATACCCTTTGGTCAATATTCATATTAACCATAGTATTTTCCTTGAATATTGGATCCTCATTATCATAGTTCCACCACATCAGTTGATCTGCTAGTGGTGAAAGTATAGAATAGGTAATCGTTGAAAAACGATAATTGACAAACAAGTTTTCAATTCCAAAAATTTATGGGATTTACAATTTTGCCAAAACAATTAATGCAAAACGTAAGCATGTTTTATCCCATCTTATGCCTTAAGTTATAGGTCTCACTAACTAACTTAATTAAGTTGTCTAATTTAGAAACTGCAAATCATAAAGCTGAGGTCTCACACAACAAAATAATTCACCTCGTTATTGTAATCTAGATCAATGTCTCACATAACTAAATTACAACTTCAAGTGTTTCATATCATTAGATGGCATAAACTTAAATTTAAAGGGTACAATATTTGACGTGTAATCAAAACTTATGTATAAAGAAGCATGCATACAACTTTATAACATAATATTTTCGAAAAAACTTACTTAAAGATTTTAATTGCTAAGATTGAATTCTACAAAGTTTTAATCGATGCGTTGAGAAACTTACAACTTTGCACTAAGATGCTTCGTACATAGAATGGTTATACTAGGTAGCTCCAATCGAACTCACATGGGGCAGAGGACTAGGTAAGCGCTGAAGCATAACCTTAGACATCCATTCAGTGAGACTGTGCTCACTTCTTAAATACCCCTTTATAGTTTGTTCTAGTGGGTGAGCCGTTCTAACCATTTAGTACAGTCGCATCAATCGATTAAAAGTTCAAGAATAATTCTTAGATAATAAATCAATTTCGCCATTATTTAGTCCATTTAATTTTCTATTCATAAAAAACCCTTTTTGTTTACTAACATGTCAAACAATATATAAACAAAAAAGCATTTTAATAAAAATTAAACACACTCAAATAATATAAACATATAACTAAACAATTTAAAATATGTCAAAACAATTAGCCACATGCATAATTATTTCAATAAAACTCTAATAACAATTCTAGTCGTAAATAAATGCATACATTAACTAGGACTTTCATCTCGCGAGAAGATGAGCCACATACATCGACAAGTCGATTGCGTAAGCCGAAGTTAATAGTATACCAATTAGCACATAACGAATTTTATTAGTTATAATTGAGGTCTTCCCCAATTCAATAATTATTAAATAAATAAAACATGTGTGTATCACTTAACAATTAATCAATAACCAATAAACAATACTCCATGGCAAAACATGCATGTTCCACCATGGATTCCGCATAACAATTATCACCCAAGATACGCATATTACATGCCACATAACAATTATTCATTAATTAACCACATAAAATAAGCATGCAATCCTAGGGTTTCTACAAGTTTTACAAAATTAAAACCTAATTAAATAAATTTAGGGTAATCGACCCATAATAAGTAAAATTAGGGTTTCGAATTCAAAACCCTAGAAACCATAAAAACATGCATATAATCATAAAGATCCAAATTTTATGTGTTTTGGTAATTAATTACATCATATTAACGGCTCGTGATGCCACTGTTGGAATTTTATACTCATAACAATTATACATAAAACAAATAACATCATCAAAGCATGCAGCGGAAGACAATAGGAATAATATATGTAAATAATTAACCAAACAAGAAAGTGCGTACCTTTTAGCAATTCAAGAATCAAACGTTGATTAAACAAGAACAAAACCCAAAACCCTAAATTAGGGTTTATATAAATCGACCCAACAAAGAAATCGACCACCAAGATTCACAAGCTCAAGCGTGCTTGTCCTTCGTTCTTGTACACACGTACTAATAGCGATTTGATGTGGAAAAGCTAGTTCCTTGAATCACAAATAAACCAAACACTTGTTTCTTTGGGTTAAGCAAAATCGAAATCCCTTGGGGTTAGGGAGTTTCGACCGGCCACACAAAGAGGGAGAGAGGAGAGGAGAAATTAGGTTATTGGTGATCCAAGATTAAGTTATGAATGAATACAAGTGTTTGTATTTATAGTTAACTTAACTTGGTGACCAAGTTTGTGTGGGATTGGGTTTGTAAACCCCAACCGATCGGCCTAGGCTCCCAAAAGGGATTCTAGAACCTTCCCGACTTCTAATTTCATTCTTAGTCCTTCTAGTTAATATTTAACGACCGTTAACCAAACATCGTTAATTATTTAACTATCGTTATGTTTATTTCACGATTAATAATTAATAATAATAACGTTTTATTTATATTAATTATATACATCAATTCTCATACGTAATGTGTGCAATCCCGAAGTCTCGAGTTCGAATCCGGACATACTATTATTTAAATATCTATAAAACCTTTCAGAACCAACTATGCAAGTAGGCTCGTTGTGAACTATAGTGATCGAGTAGTAACTCAACTAGAATATACCGAATGGTGGGGTGGGGGTGGTTGATGTTTATGCCACTTGCTTGAGCTAACTTTGCCTTGTTTTAAGCAAGTAAAAGTATGTTATGACTTATGAGACATTAGGCATTGGATGGGTGCAAAGATACAATCTAACAATTACCCACTCTTTTGATTTGAATTCACAAGTAGGTGAATTAATGTAAGCACAAGGAGTTGTTCTTGAACGTGTAACCAAATAGTTGTGGCAATTGAGTAGGATAAGTGGAACAGAAACCTAATACCTCAGTATTATGTTGTTTATGAATTTCTACATATGACTGAGAATGGCTATTAGTGACACGTTCGTCAAGTGAACTACAAACTTGACTATGACACCGCTAAAACTCTCACGAGAAAGTGAGTGTTTGTGATGAGATCGATTTGTAGTAGCTTATCGAAAATATTTATTTTAAGCCTCTGACGAGAGATTTGTAGAGATGCTAGAGGCATGAGTCTGAAACCAAATGTGAATCGGTTAGTGATAAAAACCCAACTTGAATGTAGTGCTCCTACTACTCAAGTTTAATGGGTGATAACGAAGTCACTTATCGATAGAAGATGTTATCGAACTATTGACTCGTGTATAGCAAAGATAGCATGGCGTTGCCAAGAATAAGAATGAGAATATTCTTTTTTAATAATGCTTTTGAGGCGTCTTAGCAACGGAGACTTTAGAGTAGCTTTGCCTATATGACTTAAAGGTGGTGCCGCTTTGAATGGAGAGTTGTGGTTTCTCTCTCAAAGGGTCATGAATCAGGATTTAAGGTGCATGACCATATTAGCAGTCAGTGAGAATGAGATTGTTACGATGGGAAGTATGTAGAAGTGTACCTGTCAGATCACAAAATTCTTGGTTTAATTCATTAGGACACCATTGAATTGATTTTACTTTGCATATTTCGAGTTAATGGGGTTTAATCGTTATGACACCTTTGTTACACAACATATTAGAGTAGCAAAAAACTTTTCAAACTGCTGGGGGATTGTTGGGGCTTTTGAGGATTTTGGCAAGTTTTCATGAGGATTTAAGACTAGAAGGAGTGGTCACACTCCTTCACCTTACACATCAGCGTCAACTCAAGCTTTCTATCTCATCTCACTTCCCATCGCTCCCTTTTACCTTTCACCTTTCACCCGAAGTGGTCACGACTATCCTCACCTTTTATTAAAATACTCACTTTATACAAATATACCTCACAAAATACCCCCCCCCCCCACACACACCCACACCCACACACCCACAAATCAACTAAAAAATAATAAAACACAAAGGAATTTCACAAATGTCGAGAGGTGAGCAGGTCACCTCTATCTCTCTTTTTCTCCTTCCGTCACATGTGAGTATTTGGTTGCTGAGTAGGGTGGTGCGTGAAGGAGGACCTCACAAGTGAGGCCTCACCTCCCACTCCAATTAGTCTAATACATTGAAAAGAGCAAAAGTCCAACTATTTGATGCATCAACTTAATGAAAGTGATTCAAAGTAGAGGGTACAAGTAATTTACAAGAATAAAACTAGTATGTTAATTAAGTAAAAGGTAGGAGTAGTGGGCTCATTTTGGATGTCAACAAAATAGTTGAAACCATTAGCCATGCTCCAAATTTTGTGGGTCGAAAAGGTGACCATGATCTTCAATCATTGTTTATGTTTTTAACTTATAAATAGAGGATAACAGTGCAGAAAGACTAATAAACACACACAAATACAAACGTCCCTAATAGAATGAATCATCTTGCGTGCTCTCTTATTTGCCAACTTACGTGTTATTGTTCTGCCATTGTTTTTTTTTTTTTGTTTTTTTTTTTGAACGGCGATTGTTCTGCCATTGTTATTTTGTTGTTACCATTCTCTGGCGGTTAAAAACATGAGTCTACATCAAATCCTGTGGTTCATTATGCATGAGGTTTGCATAATATTAAGCGCGTAAGCACCTTTTAAGGACAAGGATTTTGGTCCCGTGCGGACCTCTTTAACAGTTTTCTTGTGTTTTCATAAATGTCATTAAAAGGGATGCATGTTCCGGTCACGTTCATCTATCACTCTTATTCATTGTTGTTGCAAGTGTTACACGATAAATATTTTGTTATCTTTATGCTTTACTTTGTACTTATAATTCACGAGA
This sequence comes from Chrysanthemum seticuspe, assembly GCA_019973895.1. NCBI lineage: Eukaryota > Viridiplantae > Streptophyta > Magnoliopsida > Asterales > Asteraceae > Chrysanthemum > Chrysanthemum seticuspe. The sequence goes on along the minus strand of BPTQ01000009.1, from coordinate 71,933,578 downwards.
TTATGTATATGGAACAATCTTATACAACATGATAGCCCTATAATATCAACACTCAGAATTTGGTTGAGTGCTACATGTATTTTTGGTGGCTGTGACAAGCTTTTTGGGAAACTAAGAGTAAAAAGAGAGAAGATGATGGGAGCTTGAAAAAAATAAGTGAAAGAAAAATATGAAGGATTATGTGCGTGCGGTAAGTGTTGTTATTAACTTAAAATCATATACAATAACATAATGTATATGTTGTCTCTTTTTCTTTTACTTTAGAACGGGCGTAAATAGAAAAAAAGGGCACCACATGTGCAACCCTTCCTTTACGAGTTAAGGGTTAAGGCATGGTGGTGTAGAACTGTAGATCACCGACTTCTCTTTCTTTGTCTATGTGTCTCAGCTAAGTTTATTGTGAGTGTGTATTTGTGTTTAAGTAAAATATATTTGGTTAGTGAAGTTTGTGGTCTTAGCGCCCCTTTTTAGTGGTGGAGTCGGTGGCGAAGTGAAAAGCTATGCGACGCTGAGTTGCTGGTGATGACATTAGTCATTGTAACACTTGGTCTTAGTATCATGTGCTTTTGAAGCATGTCAATCAGTAATGCAAAGTGCTAGTATATTCTTTGTGAAACTTACAAAATTACACAGAAAGTGGTACTTCACTATGTCACACGTAAGAAAAATATGCACATTGAAGCACTTTTTAATAGTTTGTAATATTTAGTAAAACATATTTTATATCTCGTATCAATTAACGATACTTTAAAAAAAAGACGTTGCTATTTAATGATCAAAACCGAAGAAAAAAAAATAGTGGGACTCCTCCCATCAATTAACAAGGTAAATATCCACATTTACCCATCATGACCCGTTATTTACCCGTTGGACCCACTGGAAAGCAAAATTGTGTTCACCCATTCGACCCATTGTATTAACTCGGATGACCATATTTTTAAGGGGAAATTATGAGAATGCATCTTTTGCTCAAGGTGTCATCACTTTCTAGGAAAAAAGTTTGGGTATTTCTAAAATAGACTTTGAGACTTGCGACTTTTCTACTTTTTATATAAGCTTGACAAGTGTCCTTCGAAGTTTGTGTACCCAATCATTTTTTCTGACTTTTACAGCTACGATTTTACAGCGACCGAATCTAGGCGACTTTTTTTAGAATCTTGCGAAATGTTTTTTTGTCCTTTAGTAAAAAAAGTCAAAGTTACAAAATTATTTTTTTATACATTCAGTTCCTTCTCGAGGTTGAGCGACTTAAGCGAATCAATATAAGCGACTTAATTTATGTACTTTTTTTGTACCTAAAGTACTGTTTTAACAGTATTTTGAAAACTTTTTTTTACCCTGTTTTCAAAATTTTTACCCAAATACAAACACACACACTACAACTCACACTAACACTACTACCACAAAAAACACAATTCAAAATTGTGAAACCCTAAATCAATCCCTAATTATTCAGTCAAATAAACTCCAAAATGGCTTACATTCCCCAATATTTTGATGCTAAGTTAACGGTTCGTTCCAAAGTTAAGTTGTTTTCGCAAATTAAGTCTAAATTGTTAAGCAATCCAGATCGAATGAGGCTGTTCAGAGCAACTGTTTTTGGGCCATGGTTAGATATTCCTGACCTAGGTAAAGGCAATCATATTGTTAATTTCGTTTTACAACACCAGGTAATTATCGACAAACTTCTTGATTCTTGTCCCCCCATTTTAAACAAAATTGGGAACAATGTATTGAAATTCGGTCGGGAACAGTTTCTATTGATGACTGGATTTCGTTTTGGTCGTTTGCCTCCCCATGTACAAATTGATCGAAGTCCTTTTGCTTTGCGTGTCTTTCCTGAAAAATAATTAATAAGAAAGGTAACTATAAAAGGCATTGAGCTTTTAGATTTGTTTGGGAATGACACGGAATTTTCAAAGTTATCAGCTGAGGATGCGGTAAGGGTATGTCTGTTGCTAGTCGCTGAGGTCGTGGACCTTGGTACATTGTTGACAGTCATTTGTTGCAATTAGTTGAGGATTTTGGGGCATGGAATGCATATCCTTGGGGAGAGTTCTTGTGGACCCGTTTTTACAAAAATTTAGCCAATTTGGTACCCCGGCATTACAATGCTCACTGCAAAGAGAAATTGCAAGAAAACCCTTCTACAATTGCAACATATAATATTTCTGGCTTTTTCTTGGCTTTTAAGGTTAGATGTGTATACATTTATGAACATATCAGTTTTTGTTTACTAGCAGTTCATACAATGGTTTTATTATTTTCGATTATTTTAGATATGGATTCTTGAGAGTTATCCCACTAGCACTGAATGGTGGAACAAAGACCCGTCAAAGATACCACGTTGTCTTTGTTGGTCAAAGGGTAAAACATTTGCCAAACGCCATTATGGCAAACCTTTTGGGTCCTGTAAGCATTTCCATTTGTTTGTATTTGTCAAATAAGTTACGACTTCGTTATATTTGTTTTTAACTTTATAATTGTTTCTTTACTAGGGTTCTATTCCAGTCTTGGATCTTCTTCCAACAAATGCGGAAATGTTACAACCATGGTTTGCACCAAGTAATGCATATTTGAGCCAGTTGGATAGTCTACAAGATCAATTACCTGCCGATGATCCCACTAATGAGGTAAGTTGGCCCGTTTGTCCAAACCATGGTTGTATTCACGTTGACAATTGACCATTGCACATTCTGTTTCGATCTTGCTTTGTAGGTGCATGAAGAGGTGGTGATATCTGATACAGATGTGGCGTTAGGTGATAAAGAGGTGGCTATAGTTTATAATGATGTGCCAGTAATTGATAAAGGTCAAAGTTCCAATCAGCTAGACATACATGCCGAGGTTGACGGTATTAACAATAGACTTGCCGTTGTAGAGGAAGCTCTAAACATACAACCCCGAGCCAATAAAGATACAACTCCGAGCAAGCTAGACATTAATGTGGGAGTCCTTAATGATATTAAAACTAGACTTGCCATTGTTGAGGAAGCTCTAAAGATACAACGTCCAAAGGTGAACATGGTCTTTACATTCATTTTTAGGATATATGTTTCGTAAGAACTTTGAATTAGAAAATGAGACACGTATATTACAACTTCTTTTAACAACTCGTAAGTCGTAAGTATAATGAGGCTTTGTTGTAAATGTACACACGTGATTTTCATTCCTCCTTGGAGTTGTTTTGTAAATTTGATGTATCCACTGCTAGGGTCTATGAAACCCCTGCTAGCGGTTTTCAATCCACTGATAGCAGGTTCCTTTAATGTATCACTTGAGGGGCTGTTTTTGTAAATTTGATGTATCCACTGCTAGTGTCTATCAAACCACTGCTAGTGGTTTTGAATCCACTGCTAGCAGGTTTCTTTAGTAGTATAATTGATTGTATATTTTAAATTTCAGACTTCAACTCATACGCACGGCAAATCGGAGGAGGCTTGTTTTGGCCAAAATGCCATGGAAATTCAGACGTCAAGTCCAATTCATAATGAAAACTGGAATGGTAGTCCTAGTTTGTTTGATCTTCATTCTGGTGATGTTCATTCGGCTGATTATAATAAGGTTATGTTCCTTTTAGTAGTACTTTTTTTATTTTATGGTTTTTTTGTTACATGCCTAAATCAGTTTGGTTAACTACAGAATTGCGACAAATCGAGTTGTGTAAATGCTGAAAACGAACAAGTTGGTCTTACTTATATAGACCCTGCCGCTTTTCCATCAACTATGTCATAGCTTGTGGAATATTGTCTTCATGATGGACCATTGCCGTTAGATGATCACATTCCAGATCATGATCCCAGTCATTTGAATTTACCTAATTTGAATGAAATATTTTCTCAATCGGCTGTTGAAGTACGTATATATAAATTCCACCTGCACTATCTATACATGTTTGCTATATTTGGTCATCCATATAGATGTGTTATTCTTGTATAATTACAGGAGAAACAGCTGCAGCTAGATGAACAGGTGGAGCTAGAAGATGATTTCTCTGTTTATGGATTTTCGGAAGTTGAGGACAAACAGGTTGGGATAGATGAACAAAATGCTGCTGAAAAAAAGGAAGATGGCGAAACACCGATTGAGGTTGATGATAAATCTGGTGCTGATAAACCTGGAGAGGCGGTTCAAGCACATGAAATACATGCTCATGAAGGTGTGTTTAATGTTGAGGATAAGTCTGTAAAGGGCGTTCACGGTAATAAAAATACCATTGTTGATTGCAATTCTGCTGATCAACACTCTCATGATCGTGAGAAAGTAGGTGAAGTAGTTTTAAATATGGATGATAAATCTATAGAGGGTGTTCAAGTTAATGAAAATGTCATTGTTGATTGCAATACTGTTGATGAACACTCTCATGATCGTGAGGCAGTGTTAAATGGTGGTGAGAAATCTATAGAGGTGGTTCAAGGTAATCAAAATAACCTTATAGATTCTCATGAAGGTCAGAAAGTAAGTGAAGCAGTGTCACAAATGGCAGGGATGGGGTATGAGCATATGAATCATCTTGGAGATACGGTTATTCATAATGAAGCATACAATGTTGATGCCCACGTTAAGGAGAAAGAAAGCGGGGTTGAGTTACCGGTTGCAAATCAGTTGTCAACCAAGGCGGTAATAGACAAAATTGATAATGATGCTATGAAGGCAAGACAGACGATGATTCATAATTCTGACGGACAAGCCAGTAAGCCTTTGCCTACAGCTTCTGAGGTACAGCTACATTATATATTAAACTTACCCCATGTACTTCAAAAGTTTGATGTTATTTCAATGATGAATTTTTTTTCTATAGTATGTTTTCATGCGGGGTAAAAGGAAGAGAAATGCAAGTAAGTTCATACAGTCACCTTATAATGCTGTAGCATTAAAGAAAACTAGAAAGGCCAAAGTTACCAAAGAGAGTGATGCCAAAGTTACCCAAGAGAGTACTCCTGTTTTGAAACAAGATGATGAGTCAAAAAGGACAAAGCAGGTGGGCAAGTGTTTGCAGGAGCCATACGTGAATCTCCCTCCCACGACTCCACAGTTGCCGAAACGACGTTCCAAAAGACTGAGAAAAGATATTAATCCACCACCTGGTGAAGATAATCAATTGGAAACATGGGTAGAGGTATAGAAGAAGTACATTTACAAACAGACATCTTAAAGACATATACATTAATCTTGTTTTTAACTTTATTCAGGATCTGTCACGTCCTGAAGGTTGCGATATCAACAAGATTACTAAACCGGCGTGTATGGGTACCTTTATAAAAAAAGATTTGAAGTCATCGCATAGCTTTCCTTGGGGTCTTGGCGACGTCGTTGTTCATCAAAAATTTTGGTTTGCTTTGTTGGGTTATGGAAGATGCAATAAAAAAGGATGGCTGGGAGATGAGGTACCTAACAGATATTTAATTTCCATAAAAAATTTAATTATTTTTTTTGATTTAGTTTACCGGTATTTTGCTTATAAAAAAAATTTGCAGCATCTGGATCTCTGGGTTGATCTATAGTGGCAGTTCAGGCCGGGCAATGCCGATTGGGCTATGGCTGGACCATTTTTCTCTTCCTCTATCCTTGAAGGGTCTATGCGTGCCTACTACGCCACTGGTAAACGCTATCCATTGCCATGGTCTAGTGTCGAGAAGGTTTGTATATAAAGACCATACTTTCTTCTAGATATTTGGGTAAATATATACATGCTCAAAATGTGATGAATTATGACAAGGATTATTTGATCACATTTAGGTATACTTTCTTGTGAACGTACCCGAGTGCCACTGGTTTCTCGCCGAGTTGGAAATTCGTACCGGGGTTATAACAAATTTTGACACACTAGGTACGCCAGAACCTGAGACGAGAGAAAAGAATTTAAAATGGAGGGTCACTTTTGAGAGAAAGCTACCACAGTATCTAAACTTGTGTAAAGTTCTTCAAGCCAAATCAATATCTGTTTCTGATTATAAGATCACATTTCGAGTTGCGGATGATGTCCCTATACAAGCCAATGCATACGGTGATTGTGGAGTTTGGGTATGTATTTTTTTGCACAGGCTGGGTAACAACTTAAGTATGAAGGTTGATGACCCTCTTCAAGTTTCTTTGGCGTATTGAGAGCATATGGTGGAGTACTTTTGGAACTATAAGGTGGCTGTTCATACAAGTGATGAATAAAGATGCATTTCATCTGTTTGGGTATGGCTTGTATGTGGTTTTAGACTTTTGTTGTTCAACCAAATGTAACCACAAACTGGATGTCTGTGAAGGACATCAAAAGACAACTTCTTATGCATGTCTGTGTAGCGCAACTTGGTATATTCCTAACACCCATGCAGGCTTTGTTTATGCCCTAGTTTCTGTATATACGTGTTGTGATACTGTTGATTTGCAACAAACATGCTGTGTAAAGTGCTAAAACGTTTGTTTTTTACAAACATCCATTTGATTTGAAAAAACGACTACATAAAATCTTATTGCTAAAAAGACTATAACATACATATTACATAACACTTATTGGTAAACAGATTACCATAACCAAACTACAGCACTGAAGAGAACAATCAAACTGAAAACCAACACAACTTTGTCATGAACTTGCACTCTTGACTTGATAAAAGTCAACTCGTCCAACATTTTCATGATATCATTGTTTGAAACCTCAATAACTTCATCCGAGACTGAACTCTTTCTCGTCTTCATTAAATGTTTCTTTTCCTCATGTTCCTTGTAAAATAAATCTTTGTAATACTCAGTTGGTAGTTCCGGGTCTAGGAACCCATAGAAGTTACATTTGGTCTTTTTGTCCTAAAATAAAAATTTGTTAAATTCACATATTCAACCTAACAAGTAAAATAATTATAATGCATAATAATATTACATAAATTGGACAGGCCTTGAATCTTCTACCAGGATGAGTCCGGGTCCAAGAGGTTTGTACTTCCACCGGTAATGGTTTTGGACATTCGCAGTGTGTAGCATTGATGTAGTATTCCAATGGCTTTCGATTGGATCTGGAGGTAGAGGCAGAGGAGGGAGCCATTGTTTTATTTACCCAATGAGTAAAGTTGACGCTTTTATAGTAGTGTCACATCTAACTTGGCGGGAAATAGACTTTGTGAATGAGCGGGTAATGAATATTGTGGAGGGAAAATTTTAAGCGAAATTTATATTGAGCGACTAAAAGGTCCTATTTTTAGCGAATTTTATTTTGGTTCCCTTATTGTTTCGTACAAACCCAGAACAGTGAACACAAATCCCAGAACACAAATCCCAGAAAAATGACTTCGGCTAATTCCCAAAAATTCAAACTTTATTTGGATTTTGAGACATCAATTCGTGGAGTTTTACTTCCAGTTAACATCACCTACCTACAGCTGATTACCTATCTCACTAACAAATATCAGATTAAAGATAAGATCATCAGTTTATACTACATGTCCGATTCAACCAAAATTCATGTGAGTGACGATGATGATGTTTCTTTCTTTGTTCATGAAATATGCTGTAAGCAGAACTTGATCCAGACGCTATACATCAAACTTATCGAGAAATCTTCAGAGGTAAAGCCGCCTACTTCTTCTAAGCCTCTTGATATTGATCTTAATGTTCCTTTGTTGCCTCAAGAATCTGATTTTCAAACACCAAAAGTTGAAGATCATAATAATGAGGGTGCAGGTGCAAACGTTAATGTAGATGTGCATCCTAGTTGGCAGAAAACCACATTTCTAAATATCCCTGATCCACCCACTTCAGCTGATCCCATAATTAAAAAGCTAAGTAACCATAAACACCCGGTAGTATCTAAATTAAAGGTGGGTAGTCGGTTTGATGATAAGCAAGGATGCATTTATGCAATAGGAATAAAAGCGTTGGTTGATATGTTTGAGTATAAAGTTACTAACTCATGTAAGAAAAGGTACAGTGTAGCTTGTTTTGTAGAAGGTTGTAACTGGTACATTAATGCACAAAAAAGTGTTGTTAGCCGATACTTCTATGTTACTTCCATTAACGACTGTCATACATGTTCCAGAACAAAAATTCATCCTAATCATCGAAATGCTACCCGAAAATTAGTGGGTCACATACTAATTGATAAATTGAGGAATTACAAACGGGTATATACGGGTGCGGACATAAAAAAAGATTTTAATGTTGATTGGAAAGTAGACATTTCTTACTACCGAGCTTGGGATGGGAAAAACATTGCATTACAGTTGTTGAACGGTTGTCCTAGGGAGTCTTTTTAGCAGTTGTCGTATTACTGCTATAACTTAAAGTTGCAAAATGAGGGGACAATAACACACATTGAGACAGATGAGACAGATCGGTTTAAGATGGTATTCATTGGTTTCGGTGTTGCTGTAAGTTTTCCATATATTCTATTATCTTTTATTTCTGATTTATACCTTCATTATTATCAAAATTTTATTAATTAAGCAATTTCTGATTGATTTATAATAGATTCGGAGCTTCTTACGTTTTATACGACCATTGCTAATCATTGATGCCGCACATCTTAAAGGGAGATACCTTGGTACGAATCTGGTTGTTGTTGGGATGGACGGCAACAACCGGATTATACCTATTGCAACTGGTGTATCTCAAGGTGAGACCAATGAATCATGGACATGGTTTTTGAGCAAACTTAAAGAATGCATTGGTGAAGTAAAATATTTGGCCATCATCTCTGATAGACATCCGGCAATTGTACATGCATGTAGTACCGTTTTTCCCAACGCGTTTCATGGTTTTTGTTGTCGGCATTTAATGATGAACTGCACTTTGAAAACTAGAAAGTGGAAGGCTATATATTGGAGGACATGCAAAGCTTACACAGAGCAGGAGTTTGATGCTTCAATTTCAGAGATTCGATCATTAAAACCTGATGTGTATAAAAAAACTAAAAGATGAAGCTGGATTTGATAAATGGTCGCGTGCTTACTGCCCTGCAAACAGGTACAATTATTTGACCTCAAATAGTGCTGAATCAGTAAACTCTGTAACCAAAGATGTTAGGAAGGTTCCAATAACCCAGCTAATGGAGTACTACCGAAGGCTTCTACAAAAATGGTATTTTGAACGTCGAGCAAAATACAAAGGTAACTTAAAAAAACTGTCTATTATAATTGGTTTATTACATATTTGTCACGTCGCTCGAAAATGTATTATTATTTTTTTATTTCAGATGCTCCAACGGATGAACTTAGCGAATGGGCAAATGCAAAAGTAAACAATAGAATGGCAAAGAGTGCTAATTGGGGTGTTAACGGAATTGAGATGCACAATATTTACCAAGTTAGTGATCCGAAACATGTTCATATTGTTGACTTTGACAACAGAGAATGCACTTGCCGCAAATGGCAGCTATCTGGTCTACCTTGTGGTCATGTTTGTGCTGTGTCTAGAGTTGAAGGGATGACTGACACTAGCAGTTGGGCGATGGATTGGTTTAAGAAAACGTCACTAAAAAATACATACGAAGCAAGGGTTTATCCTCTAAAAGATGTATCCTTGTGGCGTACTCCTGATGACTTGCAAACCGTAATACCTGTTTCTTCTAATGTTGATATGGGTGTTTCTTCTGATGATCCTTCTGTGCATATTTCTCCAATTGTTTCTGCTGAGGAACCTTATGACAAAGGAAAGGAAGCTGTGATTGATGAACTGTTTGGTTCAGATCTTGTGTCTGAAGAAGAAAATCAAGCTCAAGCTAGGATGTTTGCTGATTATGAAAATATGCAGAAGAGTCGTGCAGTGGCTGAGTTTCTTCATGCTCAGTCTGATTCTAATTTGTCTACAGAGAGACAACTAGAGCTTGCTAAATTATTTCCTACGATCACTGATGCTCAATGGGATGCCTATACTAATCAAGGTGCATCTGATCCTAAACTTGCTAAACGCATTTTAGTTGCAGCTTTTGATAGTGATAATTTTGTGGCACAAATGGTGGACTTTGGAAAACAAATGAAGAAAGAAGCAGCTGCAAAGAGGAATGCTATTGTTGCTCAAAGGAATAAAGCAAAAAGGGAAAAACCAATGACTGTAGCTCAGAAGAGAGTTCATATGAGGAGGGTTGTGAAGAATCAAAGTTCTAGTGTATACAATACTGGCATGTCAATGAAGCAAATCTTAGCTTTATCTGATGATGCTTTGATCAGAAAGTATAATATGATTATGAAGTTTTCTTCATCTGGTTCTACTACTTCTTCTACATTGGAAAGGATTGCTAATATGTCTGATGTTCCTAAAGCAAAGAGACCCAAGACAGTTGAGATTGTAGATAATTTTGATGATGTGGCACCAAAATTAAGTTCTCCTGATGTTTCTTCTGAAGCAGTTGTTGAGGAGAGAAGTTCAGCTTATATGGTTTCTTCTGCTGAACATTTTCTTCTTTATCCTGAAGCATTGCCTAGTATTGCATCTGTTGATAATTTGGGAGATAAATTGAGTAAGAAAGATGATCTAAAGGTTGCCAAAATGAATTCCTTACGTGATGGTGTTCCAATTAAGTCTACTTCTGCTTCTTCTACTCAAGCTGAAGATGTTCTTGAAGAGTCTGAGGAAGGATATTCTCAGTGGATTTATACACCTGGTAGGAGGAAGAAAAGGATGGCTAAAAGGAAACTTAGTTCCTTAAGGAGATCTGTGAGACTAGCTAGGAGAAAGATTTCCAAGAGTATTTCTTTAGATCTCAAGGCTGCTGAGTCAACTTTTATTAAAGAAGGAACTGTTGATGTTTTTCCTGAAGGAACACATGCTTTATTGATCAATTGGACAGCTGGGAAGCTTAACACTGTTTATCGACTGGATAATTCTATTATACAGTTCAACTTCTTGAAGGAAATCTTTCATTTGGTGGATAGACATGATTTGAAGATGCTGTATGAACATGTCACTCAACATTATACTATTCATTCACCACATGGTTCTGGTTTATATTTATTAGGTAATCTTCAAGTCTTGTTTGATTCTCATTCTCCATATGGTAAAGGGTATTCTATTTGGAAGAATTCACATAAGTGGGAGATTGAGAGTTGGAGATTCTATCCTATGCCATGTGTTCATGTGGTTCAGACAAAATGTGGCATGATTTTGTGTATGTTCTCGGATAAGACTTATCCTTTGTCTGTTACATTAATGGAAAGAATGCTGAGACAGAAGTTGGAAGTACCTCCTAATCCAGTTGGCAATGATGACTTTCATGCAGCACAATGTGTTGGGTTGATTAAAACTCAGCTTCTGTAACATAAAGGTTCATCTTGATTGTGGTATTTTGTATCTTTTGTGATATTTGTTTTCTTTATTTAGTTAGTTAAAAAAAATGAATGTATATATTTGAGTTTGTCTAACTTTTATTGCAGGTTTGTTGTATATTCTTGATGGTTATTGACTCACCAGATATACCTTGTGTATGTCAAAGAGTTAGCTAGTCCAAGGGGTACAGCTTTGGTAAAGACACATCAAATCTGTTGATAGTTGTAATGGTTTGCTCAAAATCATAGGGACTACAACCACCCATGCTTAATTGCTGAGGGTTGTATGGTTCTCAATTCACCATGGTTTATTCGTTTTTGGAATCCAAGAATTGACTAGCCCACTTGTATATGGCTTGTGGTAAAGGCATTGGACTACCATATTTGGTTATCAATTCACCAATTCTAAGAATTGACTAGTCCTGAGCAAACGGATACAGGTAAAGACATTTCAAATCCGTTCATGGTTGCTGATTTGCTAATAAATCAGATGGTTATCAGTGTACCATAGTTTTTTGAACTTAAACATTTGGCTACTCCAGTAGTGATGGCTATTGGTAAAGAGACATCAAATCCATTATTTTCAATGATTCACCTCTCACAGGAGTTAACACACCTGGATGTGATGAGAATAGTATGAAACTAATTTGTTTTGATGTACATGTTGTCATTTGTTGCTGCAAAGATATGGAGTTTTCGAGTTTATTCATCAAAGAGATGTTCTTATTTTGAGTCTTTGCTGCTGATGTTCGTATACAATCAACTGGTGCTGCATAGTTAAAGATCTATCAAGAAACTGGAACTTAACCTAGTCAAATTCCAGTTTAGGTGAACATCCTGTTGGGAATTATGTGAAGTATGGATTATGCTGAAGTTAATGCTGAATGGATTCTGCTGAAGTAGTGTGGATTCTACCGAAGACATAATTCTGCCGAAGATATATAGTGATCAGTTGGTTTCTGCTGAAGTTGTTATTCCGTGTTTAGTATATTTAGTTTGGATATACATGAGCTTTATTAGGAAGTGATTGTGTATATCTTATTTAGTTTTATGTTTATACGTTTCTTGGGAAACGGTTTAGGGTTTTGTTTAGGGTTCCTTGTCTATGGAATATATGGGATTTTAATTTAAAATGAGGTTGCGAAAATAACAAAATTTGAACAATCGAATACATTAACTTCACATTGTTAAAGTTACTTGTCTGACCTTTTTTGCATCAATTTCTTGATTTACAAATTTTTGCGCCTAATCCGTTACACTTTACTACTAGCCGCATTCTAACATCAGCAGTGGATTCAATCTTCTAGGATTGGTTTAATTACCTCTGGCAGTAGGTTCCTTGTATGTTTGCAATCTTCTCTATCTTTTGAAACAGTGGATCAATTATAGGATGTGTCTCCTTTGTTCCTCTTGAACTGAGTTTAGCTTCCAGCATTTTTCTTGCCACATTCTTTGATAAAGGATAATCCCTATCAACAAACATGAAAAACCTATCCTTTTTTTTAGTTTTTACACCATGAACCTTGCAGTATGAGTACAATAGCCATTCAACCACCTAACAATCATACCAATATTCAGCATCAAGATCAGGTTCAAACATGTTCTTTATAGCAGCCCATACAAACTTAGCTAACTCTCCATTTGGACCTAACTTCCCATATCTGAACTTCATTACTTTCCACAACTGGTCCAAATCACTCTTAGTCAAACAATCCAGTAAGATCCCAAATGCTAAATAAGTGGATTTGCATCCATCACCTCTTGTAATCTCAATTACTTCTCTACCTCTTTCTATAACAATTTGCCAATCCATAATAGGATTAACTGCTTTTAAAGGAATAGGATTAATAGGTTCAGGATTAGGACTATTAGTCTCCTTAAAATACTGTTTAGTTCTTTCTTTCTTTTTCAAATCTTCATCCACCTTTTGTCTTTTATAACTGGATTGCTTCTTTAACCATTCTGCTTCTTTCTCAGAATTCATAGGATTGTGATCATCATTAACCCTCATACACATAAGATAAAGCTCCTTCATCCTCTCAAATGAACATGTTCTTAGATCTTCAGCAACATGTATGCCTGAATTCTTGATAATCTTCATGTATGTATTTCTCATCTGGCTCTTTGTAGGAGGTTTCTTTCTTTTAGCTTGCTTTTTATTTTTTTTAAACCTTGTTGCCCATTCACACAAGATTCTTGCTTTTTGATTACTAGAGAACAGTTCCCACTCTTGACGAGTGTACTCATTCTTAATATTATTAGAAGCTTCAAGATAGGATTTTGAATCCTCCCAATCATCTAACCATCTCTGAGTAGCTTCCTCATCTTCTAGCTTTTTCCTAAGGTAGGCTGCTTTTTCTTCAGCTTCGATCCTTGCAACTAAGTCACGATCATAAGCAATCTGCTCTTCTTTATTCTTACACTTTATATCAGGTTCAGCAATACCTTTTCCCTTTCCAATATCTGGTAGAGCCACCTTCTTCTTCAAAGGCTCACCAATAGTCAAACTTTTAGTCAAGGGTTTAGGTCCAGTTGGTTTAAGAAATATAGGAGCAGGTGCAATGGTAGGTGTAGGGTCTGATGAACTTTTGCTTAAATTTATCAGTGTACTGGCAGCCTCCTTCTCAACTTCTTTTGATTTAGGTGGTGAAACAGATGTAGTTGTGACAATTGTAGATGTGGTAGTAATAGCAGTGTGTGAGACTACTATATCGGCTACTACATTCTTCAAAATAGCCGTCGGTTCTGAAAAAATAGTCGTGGTTACAGAAACGCTAGCCATGGATGTCTCCTACACCACCTCCTTCTCTTTAACTTGTACATTGGTTGGTGTGGTTACCTCAGTTTCAGTTGTAGCAGTGTATTCTGAGTAACTATCAGTGGTTACAGAAACACTAGCAGTGGATGTGTCCTGCACCACCTCCTTCTCTTTAACTTGTACATCAGTTGTCGCAGTGTGTTCTGAGTAACTATCAGTGGTTACAGAAACACTAGCAGTGGATGTGTCCTGCACCACCTCCTTCTCTTTAACTTGTACATCAGTTGTCGCAGTGTGTTCTGAGTAACTATCAGTGGTTACAGAAACACTAGCAGTGGATGTGTCATGCACCACCTCATTCTCTTTAACTTGTACATCAGTTGTCGTAGTGTGTTCTGAGTAACTATCAGTGGTTACAGAAACACTAGCAGTGGATGTGTCCTGCACCACCTCATTTTCTTTAACTTGTACATCAGTTGGTGGGGTTACCTCAGTTGAAGTTGTAGCGGTGGGTTCTGAAAGACTATCAGTGGATGTTTCCTGCACCACATCCTTCTCTATATCATCTAATACAGTCTTCAAGATCTCGAGTACAGCTTCATTCCCATCTTTATCAGAAACCACATACTGCCCTCCATGATCTACACTATCCACATCCTCATCCATATGCACAACAGCAGCCTCCCCTGAATCAAATCCTTCAGTCGTCCCCTATTTTTTTTTTGGTCCTCCAAAACCACATCTTGAGAGGAGCTCACCTTCTTAGTATGTTTCCTAACTCTTCTAACAACACTACGCCCATGTCTCCTAACTTTCTCCATCACAAACATCCTGTGCTTCAATTGTCTGATCGTATTCTCCATTTTTGTACATTTAACCGTCAATTCATTTAATCATTCATGATTTTCATCCCCAACTCGACCTGTGTTAACTGGTCCGAGAGGTGGTTCATTGGAAAAGGCATCATGTTGATGTTCATCATTATCCGTCCATTCATGTTGATGTTCCAAGGTACCCTCCTTAGTTCGACCAGTGTGAACTGGTGCGAGTGGTGAAGTTATCATAGCATCAGGGTTGGTGTCAGTGGTTACACTCGTACTAACAGTGGGTGCAACTACGGTGTTAGTAGGTTCAGGTTCAGTCAATTGGGGTTCATTTACATCATCAAACTCACGAATAACAGGTAAATTAATCATATGAGGGAACAATGGAACAATTGGGATTGTTAAATTAGGATTTTGGTTCCTTATATGAGCAAAAACCTAATGATGCATATAATGCACCTCATACTTTGTATTATGTTCAACAGGTTCTGCTATTTGGCTATCCACAATAAGTTGAACAAACCTAGGATACAAGTAATATTTACCTTTCTTCCTAATATTCTGCAGAAACCCTTCAAAAATCATGCTAGACCAATTGAATTCCATCCCTTCAGATAGACAAATTAAAGCAGTTGCAATTCTGGAGGGAAATTCATTAAACCCAGTGGTCTTATTACTCAGACACATCAGCAAGGTGTGAATTAAAAACTTCCATTCGGGAGAAAACATACATTTCAAAAATTTTACCCTGTCTCCCCTTCTTGTATAACCTAATCTTTGTAAACCTATAAATATATCATTATCAGAAAGATTAACTAGTCCATTAGCATCATCGAACATCAAACTACCTCTAATGACTTCCTCATCCACCAAAATCTCATTATCATCCACCGCAGTCCTAAACACCTCAGATCCATCTCGCTCCTGTATCTCAGCATTACCCCAAAAATCATGTATATAGTCTTTAATAATTGTGGGTGCTACAGTTAATGCAAACTGAATTTTACTGTGGTTGATAAAATCAATCATGTCATGAAAACCATCTGATTGATTATTTTTTATTAAGTAAGCAACTAGGTTATGGGTGTTGGTATACTGCGACGGCATTGTCAGTTGTTATGAAATATGATGTGGGATTTTGAAATTACCAGTTTGGAGTGGTTAGGGTTTATGTGGAGCGTCAATTGGAAGTGATTTGAAGATCAATTACTTCAACTGGCAGTGATTTTGGGGAAAAAATAAGTTTGCACCAAATTTTACAAAACATCCCCTTGAAGTATGCATTACCATGAACTTGCTAGCAGTGGATTTCAAACCACTAGCAGTGGTTTGATACATTATAGCAGTGGATACATCAAATTTACAAAACAACCCCCCAAGTATATATTATCAGGAAAACCACTGGCAGTGCATTGACAACCACAAGCAGTGGATTGAAAACCACTAGCAGTAGTTTGATAGACGCTAGCAGTGGATACATCAAATTTACAAAACAACCCCTCAAGTGATACATTAACAGGATCATGCTAACAGTGGATTGAAAACCACTAGCAGGGGTTTCATAGACGCTAGCAGTGGATACATCAAATATACAAAACAGCCCCCTAAGTATACATTATCATGTCAACTCAAAGAAAGAATGAAAATCACGTGTGGGTACATTTACAACAAATCGTCCTTATACTTACGACTTACGATTTTTTAAAATAATTTGTAATATACGTGTCTCGTTTTGTAATTCATTCGTTGTTACGAAACATATATCCTAAAATTGGCGTTGATATCTATGACACTCTGAATCGTGATCTATCTAGTTTATGATATATTAATGTTAGAGTGCAAGGTGTGAAATAACCAAACACTTAATGAATACCAAAGTCAACCACTTAATTTACTCCTCAACAACTTATACCTTCCCCACATTAATTTTATGATTCCATATTAACTTCTATTTAAGAACCTATAACTCACATACTACCCATATCACACATACCACAATTATTAACCTCAACTGCTTTCACCTCAACTTCTTCATCTTCATCTCCATCACTGCACCACCACTACATCATAGCGCCGCCTCCACCACCACTACATCACCGCGCAGGTATCGTTTACTACTTTTTATAAATACTCTTGAGTGACCGTAAAAAGCTTCATGGGTTTTTGTTATATAGTTGTAATCTTAACTGGGTATCTCTAGTTTATTAGGTATTGTTATATAGTATATTATATGCAATTGATTAGTTGTAGGAATATAAGATTTAACTTTAATACTTGTTTGAAATTGATTAGGTGTCACGGGTTCCAATCCGAGGCCAAGCCGCGACCGCAGTCGAGGCCAAAAGGTAAGATATGTCGTTGCGTATTTTAAATAGCTTAGGGTTTTAGGTAAAGAGAACTATCCAACCATCGGGTATAAAAAAAAAACCCTTTAAACCATGAAGCTCAAGTTGGTCATTTTAACAATTAGGGTAGGAGGGTAGGATGGTGGATTTTTGGGACATAAACCAAGTTCTTGGCAGGGTGTTCGGGTCCAACCCCTTTCATGTGTAGTAGCACTTTAACTAGGATAATGGGATCATTTTGTGTTCATATGCTTGTGATACAAAAGATTTGATCGTGTTTGCGGACGACTATTTGAACAGTGTGTATATGGTTGAGGGTTCCTGAAAACAAAAGAATGTTGTTAGTGTGTATACTTAAAGTGCTATTATACCATTGCCCAACACCATTTCATTATCCTTTTTACAATGATCTTCCCAAAAACTCACCAACAATTCTCTCCAATATTATCAAACAACAAAATTGAAGTCAAAAGGCCATGACACGTGGCTTCTTTGATGGTTTAAGACGAGGAGGTACACGGTTTCTTGGTCCGGTAGATACCGGAAAGTGTAAAGCCATTTCTTGTTACGGTATGTAGAAGTAACCTGATGATGAGGGTTGAATCATGAAGTGTAGAAAGGTGGTGCAAAAGGGTTTAGCTTGCTTTGATATTCTTTAACTGAGTGTGTGTTTTTAGTAGTGTCTTTTTTGGTGAGGAAGTCCATGTTTCCGTGTGACACAGAGAGATCATAGATGATAACAAGATAGATGAAATGGTTGGTAATGATATATATATAATGGTGGCGAGCGATATGAGCGTTTTTGAGGGTGCCTCATTAACTCCACTTCACTCGCCATCACTATCATTACAAAACCCTGTCATCTATTTCTTATAATCTCTGACATCTCTTTGTTACGCAAAAACATGGAGTTTCTCAACCAAAAAAGTCACTAAAAACACACACGTACAGTTATGAACTCTCTACGCATGGATAAACCACTTTGCACCACCTTTCTACCCTTCAAAATTCAACTCTCATCATCAGGTAACCATTACAAACCGTAACAAGAAACGTGTTGTACACTTTCGCGTATCTACTGGACCAAGAAACCGTGTACCTCGTCGCCGTGAACCATCAAAGAAGCCACGTGTCATCGACGCAAACTTCAATTTTGTTGGTTCATAATATAGTAGAGAATTGTTGGTGAGTTTTTGGGGTGATCATTGTAAAAAGGAAATGGTGTCGGGCAATGGTATAATATAACTTTAAGTAGACACACTAACATCATTCCTTTGTTTTCAGGAACCTTCAACCATATACACACTGTTCAAAATAGTCGTATGCAAACACGAACAAAACTTTTGTATCACAAGCATATGAACACAAAATGATCTCATTATCCTAGTTAAAGTGCTATTACACATGAAAGGGGTTGGACCCCAACACCCTGCCAAGAACTTGGTTTATGTCCCAAAATATCCACCATCCTACCCTCCTACCCTAATTGTTAAAATGACCAAGTCGAGCTTAATGGTTTAAAGGGTCTTTTTGATACCCGATGCT
The DNA here is from genome assembly GCA_019973895.1 of Chrysanthemum seticuspe. Taxonomy (NCBI): domain Eukaryota; kingdom Viridiplantae; phylum Streptophyta; class Magnoliopsida; order Asterales; family Asteraceae; genus Chrysanthemum; species Chrysanthemum seticuspe. The sequence continues at coordinate 71,914,863 of BPTQ01000009.1, read as the reverse complement.
TGGATAGTTCTCATTACCTAAAACCCTAAGCTATTTAAAATACGCAGGTTAAGCTTTGGTCAAACTCGAAGAAGCAGAAGATATCGGAAGTCAACTAACGAAACCGCCTGGTTAACACGAGTTCGCGCCTTATGTGTTACAATATGTTTGTAGAGAATAACATGGTTAGGATTACCGCTAAATGGATTATAGGTATAGTTTTTTAACATTTGCTTATACATAGCTTAGGTATAGTTTCGGACCATTGGTGATTTTGGAAACACGTTTTATGTTATCGATTGATGCTTATATATGAAATTATGTTGAGCGAATTTGTGTTGTTGTCACAAAACAAAAACGGAAAAAAATTTGTTCTTCTTATTGAAAATCGAAAATACAAATATCATTTAACAGTCAAAACATATATGATGATAACTTCTAAACAGTATTCATTCTCCTTCTTCTAAACAATTTACATTTTACACTTCTATTATAAAACTACTAAATGACAATACACATTTTCTGCTTATCACTCTATAATTCCACTCTATTTAATCCGCTCTAACAACTCCTATCACAACTACCAACACATTTTGTGGTTATCACTCTATATTTCCACACTCTATTTTTAATCCTCTCTAAAAAAAACGTATCTCAACCAACAACAACAATGTCCAACCCTCGTCTTCCCCTCTTGGATCAACTATCCCGTACAGCAAACTCTCGATCTGTCAAGTCTATGATGATTGTGGAATATTGGGGAGAAGTTAGGGATACTGTTCGGGATGAATTAGATCTGCAAGAGAAGATTGACGAGCTAACCGCTCGTGTACAACGTAGGGATGTGCTTATTGGAGAGCTGTTGGTTGTGGGTCCAACTAACTCGTCTGTTGCGTCTGTTCGGCACATGAGAAGGATGCAAATTAAAGATAGGGCTGAGATTGTAAGGAAGCAGACCTCCATCTTAGAAAGGCGTGCTCGCGTTTCTTCTTTGTTATCCTTCATTGAACATCTTGAGTCAATGGTCCTTTGACTTTGTGAAGCCTTCATGTTAGGTTTATGTTTTGTTTAGGTTATGTAAATCTTTGATTTACGTTAGTTATGGTGGGTTATGTGTGTACTAGTTAAGTGTAACTACTTTTGTTTATGTCGTTCTCAATCTTAATCTTATTTTTCTATGTGTTTTACAAAACAACCTACATTGACGTTGAATTAAAATAGATAAATTATATCGCATAATCGACATAATTAATATAAAAACATAAAATAAAATAGCAACCACATAAATCCTTGTATCCAATTTTTTGTTAGTAAAACAAAACAAAATATGTTTGTCTAGTTGGTTTAAGCTGGTAAGATGAAAATAGCGCATTTAAAAGGTCGCTTGGAATACATCGGTTTATGTGAGAGTACTTGACATGATACATTGGTTTGTGTGATAATACTTTTTCTTTTTTACACTTTTCTTATTCTTGTTTGACCTCAAATCGGAAAAGATTTGCATTTGACTTGTTACTAAAGTTCTTGTCAGGGTTCGGTGTGATAGTGGCCAGAAATCGCTAATCAGAAAAAAGCGCTTTTAAAAATGTCGCTCAGAATATATTGGATTACGTGATAGTACTATTAAACACATGTCTTATTTTATACTATATATTTTTGGGTACCAAACATGTCTTATTGTATATCTAGATCATACTTTCTTCACCATACTTGGGTGATATACATCCTCAAAATGTTTTTAATTACGACTAAGTTTATTGCTTAAAAAATATCGCTTAAAAAAAGATGTTTAAAAAACTAGTTAAAATATTCGCTTAACAATTTAAAATAAAGGGAACTAAATAAAGACATATAAATTTAGTGCCACCTAAATACAATTGTCGAATATACAATTTAGCTATACAACTATTCTGAGTCCATGCACGTTTGCAATACGTTTAAACCCGTCTCCTAATGTCACGATTACTGTGAGGCATGGAAACCTGTCAAATTAAAGAATAACAAAGGTTCAACATTTCCTCAAGTAAACAAATTCATCTGGTAGTCTACTATACTTATTTTGGTTCAAGTTGGCTATCAAATCAATATGGCTTATAAGTCAAAAGGCCATAATTAAAAAGAGCTTATAACTCATATAAAAACAAACATAAACCAAAGGAAAACTATAACTGCTTTTTTGTTTTAAAAAAAAACTAAAGAAGAAAATGACTACAAAAATGCCTTTCTGCGAGGAGTTAGCTGCTGCTGCTGGTTCTAGTCTCGTTAGAGACATGATGGTGGAGAAGTTTCGTAGGGAGGTTACTGTCACTAGGGTGGACGAAGCAGAATTAACCAAAAACGCCCAAGATATTAGGGCTCGTGTTACTGAGAGGGATTTCGTGATTGCAGAGTTAGAGCTTTTGTATCCCTTTGATTCAGGTGTGCAAAGTATTTCACAGTTGAATATTTTGCAAAATGAGGATTTGGCAGACATTGCAAATATGTTGGTGAAGGTTGTGAACAAGCAGAAGCGAACAAGGGAGCTTATGTCATTCATTGAGAAGCTCAAGTCTATGGTGTACTGAACTGGTTTCTTCTGGTGTTTTTCGTATGTGTTTTGAGTTTAATATATGGTTAGGAATGTATTAAGTTTATGTTTATGCTTATGGATGTTCTATAAACCTATTAAGGTTAGTTTTGTTGGATATTTTAATATATGCACTTACTTATTTATGTTTGTCTAAGTACTTTTGTGGGAACATACCTGTGTTATAACCTGCTCCCTTGATATGCTGGCTTGTAACGTAGTGTTGAAAACATAAACTACATCATAAAAAAAGAAATATAATCAATATGGATATGTGTACTGTGGTAAGTGTGATATGAATTAAGGGGTAACTTTGACGCACCAGGTCAAATATCAGTGTCTGCTATAAAAAATATAAAAACACAAAAAAAAACGGCGATATTCCTGGGCTGCTGTCACACCCCCAAATTACCTGTTTTGCAGCGGAATGGAATTCCTGGGGATTGACTGTCATAGCATCACAATCACAGTTATATTGAATGACCTAAAGTGTCGTTTGGAAAACACATCGTTTGATTTAATAAAACAATCAGAGTTTACAAAGTATAGGTCCCAAAAGTTTACAAAGTTTGCGGAAATATAAATATATTACAAGTCCAAACGATGGTTTTGAAAGGAAGTGCTATAATGTACAATGATGTAAGTCGACGCCGCGACTCAAAAGGTGGTCCCTTAACCATGCCATGATGAGTATGCCTTAGATACCTGAGATAAAAACATGCTAAAAGTGTCAACACAAAGGTTGAGTGAGTTCATAGAGTTTGGGTTGAAATGTAAGGACTTTCAAAAATCGTTTATGCAGCAAAGGCATTGTAAATCCACTCAGTTCCAAGTTCCGCCCATACAAAACTTGCAACCTGTGTATTCACAACCCATTGCCAAAGTGTATTATAGTTTATATTCAAGCGCATGATGTCAAATGAATTCACATAATAATGCATGACTTAATGTATCAATGTTTACTTGACATAATTATACCAAGACATTCAGTTCAATGAAAATCCCAAGACATTCAGTTCAATGATGTTCCCAAGACATTCAGCTCAATGATAATCCCAAGACATTCAGCTCAATGATAATCCCAAGACATTCAGCCCAATGATAATCCCAAGACATTCAGCCCAATGATAATCCCAAGACATTCAGCCCAATGATAATCCCAAGACATTCAGCCCAATGATAATCCCAAGACATTCAGCTCAATGATTTATGATATAGGATATGACTAAACATTAAGTTCAGTTAAGCATGTAGTTTCAATTAATCATGATAATCATAAAAATAGTTGAGCATGTATCTCCCCCAAAACAGTTATGAAAACAAGTAAAAGTAGGGGCTATGGAACTCACTTGATAAACTGGTATGATGACAAGAGTGAGTACACTGAGGTATAGCGTGATACTTTAATATGGACCTATTACGAATGATATGATATGTGATAAGTCATGATGTAATGTTATGCATGCATTTCATATGTTATTTATACCATTTGTGAGTTTTGAAAATAATACTTATCGTCGAAAAATACTCTTTTGACGCCTTGACCATTCTTAAATTACTTTATAAGTATTTACGTCAAAATGTCATCCTACAATGGTTTCGTAATGATTTATTGTGAAATTTTCACTTTTCGTCGTAAAATAATGTCGTCGGAAATTTCATGAAAGTGATAAAAATGGCTTCGAAAAACTAGTCGTAAAATGGTGTACGTCGAACGTTAGGAAACAAACTCGACGGTTTTGGAAAGCTTGTATCAAAATCTAAAAGTTTCAGTTCAGGAGTTTTCGTCATAAAGGTCTCGAACATAAAGATAATAAGGGTTAAAGATGGTGGTTTTGTCTAATTGTTATGTAAAAAGTGAGTTTCGGCCAATTTTAAGCATCCGTAAATAATTTATTACAACTCCGCTATACAAACGGTCGATCGTTTTGAAAAATATGCTTGGTGATCTAAATTTTATTAGAAGACATTTCGTTACAAAAAGTTCCACATCATAGTTAAAAACTGCCTTCAACATGGTCGTTTTAGTTACCGTAATACTTATCTCGTAAAAATAATATAGTTTTTCAGAAAATAATAGTTACGGCAATTTTTATGAAAACGTGCATATCTTAGTCGTTTCAAATCCGTTTTCTACGTATAATACGTCCTTAGCTTCGTATCAAAGTATACTAATATATTTTTGATAAGTCGAAATAATTTGTGAAGCTTAAGGCTCGTTTTTAACTCGTACTAACCAAAAATAGTATGCTGAAATTTCAGAAAAAAATATATATCGTCGTCAAACTTTAAAAATTCATAACTTCTTCGTTATAACTCCGTTTTAATCCGTTCAAGCGGCCACGGATTCGTTTTAAAGTATATTTTCTAAATATCAAGGCCAAAAAGTCGTGCCTACTGTCGGATTTTTCAGAAAATCAAAACAAGGACAGAACATATTTTATACGTATCGAAAATAGTTTTTCTCGTACTAAACCTATTCTAATCCCTTCAAATCAACTCCAAAGCTAGTCTAATCCTACCATACACCTTCTTAGGGTGTCATGGGTTCCTAAACATCATCAAGACCAAAGTATACCAAGGGGATAATTATAGGATGACCTTATATATATATATATATTTCTAAAAATCATGTAAAATGGTATAAACAACACAAATCATGCATGCTTGCTCCAAAAATGAAGAGATACTTATGAAATGAAAAGGAGATATGAAAAATATAAATGATATGCTTACAAGTATTATGATGAGGTGCAAAGAACAAGGTTTAGCCTAAACACTCTAGATTTTTATTTCAAAATCTTATAAAGAGTGTTATCTAGATTGTGTATTAACTTGATCTTGCAAAATTTTGTGATCCCTTGTATCTCCTTACTATGGCCGGTTTTGAGGAGGAAACCAAGAGAGAAGAAAACACTTTTTTTTTCTACTTGAAGAATTATTATGAGTGAATGAAAAATGAGTGAACTTTTTCCTTGGAGTGTGGATATAAACAATCAAGAAGCAAGTTTTTTCAACATTAAATGCAACCCTCCCCTCCCTTGGCCGGTTTTTAGGGGGAGGTGTTTGTCAAAATTACTTTTTTTTTTTTTTTTTTTATACAATGTATAAACTTTGTGTAAAATGTATAAGTTAAATGTAACTTGTAAGGTTTAATATACATTAGTGTATTTAAGGTAATTTTAGGTAAAAGGAATTTTTAATAGATCAAAGTGGAATGTAATGAGATCATAAAAATTGTAAAAATACATTCCTTGTAAAATTTGAGTGATAAAATAATTATAGTGTAGTTTTTAAGGAAAACGTCGTAATAATATAAATATAACGGTTTATATACAAAATAAATTTAGAACATTAGGTAAACTCAAAATATAGTTTTTATAAACTAAATGTAAGTATAAAAATATACCGGGATCATTTTTGAAATAACGGATTAAATATTCAAAATAATAACTCACGCGATAACGTTTATTTAATATAAAATTTACGCGTTTAAGGTGAAATGCAATGTCATGAATGAACTAACGTGATGCCAATGATGTTAATGAAATGTAGACTAAACTTAGTCCATATGAAATGTACGTGATGATATGATCATGAATTCGCCGCTAAACCACAAAGGTTACGCGAATTTGAAACACGTAAACCTAGTTTACGATAAATGTTGAAATAGTGAAGCATAAATTGTTTTGAGAAATGACCTGAAATTGCGAGTTGTCACAGCTGCTAAATGCTACTTTGTGACACATATATCGCCTGCTTTATTAGATTTATGTGTCACAAAGTAGCATCTAACAGCTCATAAATAGCGTTGTTTTTTTTTTATATATATATTTTTTTTAACCACCTTAATTTTTTTATCGATTGCATGCAAAGGCTTTATCTTGCTCTTCAATGAAAACCAACTTACACTTAACCTTAGGCTTAGCAACTACATCCCTATGGCTAACAGACATATCGACATCAACATCAATAAGGCTGCTTGCTTCTTCTTCAGCCCAAGCAATAAGCTCATCATATGTCATATTGCTTGCATCTTTTAATCTTCTTCCATGTATAATCAATTTGGTTGTATAATCATCTTCAGAATCATAAAAGTTAAGATTTTGATAATAAAAATCAAATAAGTTTTGGGGATTATGTGCCATATACATCATTAACTTCCCATATCGATCAGCAAGGTCATACATGGCAGCCACATCCCTATCACACTGTATTAGTTTCAATCCTTGGACACACTCCAAGTAAAAACACCCCCATTTTCATACCTCAACGGTTGGAAATAAAACTCACCCAAAACATGAACGTCAAACAGGTAACGAGGATCTGAAGTCCAACTAGGTGCCATCCTGTTACAGGAACACGTAAAATAACAATACTTTAAAAAATATAAATAATTTTAAGGGAAATGTAAACCCTAACTAGGTACGAATATTCAAACATTAAATAGAGACAAAATTGATATGGGGGACCATGACAATAAAGTATCACGAACCTTTCGCACAATTCAATTTTAATAATTGAACGAAAACGACAGTTGAATTAGATTATTAAGAAGCTAGGGTTCTGGTCGGTAGGAAGTGAATGTGGGAACAAAAAATAGACAAAGTATATGTGTATCATAAATCGCTAAGTTGAAAAAGGCGCTTTTAAAAAGTCGCTCAGAATATTTTGGGATATGTGATAGTACATTACAATTGTCAACTCTAGAAGTGGTTTGAAATGTCATAGCAGTGGTTTAATTCAAGCATTGGATTCATTCTTCTGGCAGTGGTTTCAACAACTATAGCAGTGGTTTGAAAAGTCCTAGCAGTGGATACACCAACCACACTCCAATCTGTTGACCAAGATTACATCAACCAAAACTAGGCGAAAAATAGTGATATTATGCACTAATATGAAGGATTACAACATAATGGTTGTGTTGTGAAACTCCTCAAGATTACAACAAACGCGCATAAAATGGCCATGTTGAAAAGTCCTTACGATAAACTGTTAAAATTTCTAACAGTTTCTAAACAGTCCAATCGAATACAAGTATATACACACCCACCACTGAAAGTTTGTTCATGTAACCCAAAAAAATAAATAAAGGATCTACATACATGAAATTAAACCTTATCCGATTTACTAACAAATATGGAAAATAGGATACACCAAACCATCATAAGAATCTACATACATGAACTTAAACCTAATCATCTTTCCATGCTCAAACTCACAATCTTCAAAAAAGTAGTCCCAGTCACCTAATGCATTCACATGATTCAACCGGTATGGATTGTCTCTATGATACTCAATCTGAATTTGCATCATGTATTCGACTTCATCATTCCTAAAAAGTGCATTTTGATAAAAATGCATAGGATGATGCTGAAGAAAATGGTCTGGAATGTCCTGGTGTGCAACAATTACAAAAATTATATAAAATTATATAAATGCATAGACAAAAAAGTACATACAAAACACAAACTTACAAGTTTACATAACGGAAGAATTTCAGTAGACCTTCTGTAAAAGACATCAGTTCGCTCACCAAAATGATCAAGGTGACCAATCCATTGGCAAATGTGTTGCATTCGCTCATCACCTGTTTTAAAAAGATCAAAATAAATCTTAAAGATAAATGTTATGATATTGCTGAATATGATTATGAGATTTCAAGCCTACCTCCATCTTCATTATCAAGATCATTTTGTGGAAAAAACAATTGCGTCACACCAAGAAACTGCCCCTGTATCTTTGGCCTACCATCGAAACCAAACACGGTTATATTCAACCTATTGTGCTCCAATTTAGTAAAAACAATAACATCGCCAAATTCAATATCGGAATATTGAAGAGCAGTCGACCACATCTCATCATCCATAACATACAAAGCACGAGGATCATGACCTCGTTCATAGCCCCAAGTAACATCCACATTAAACTCGATTCCTTCAACAACAACAACAACAGTACCTTGTAACCCAATACCATCTACAAAATTACCGGGCAATGTCTGAAACACCATCTGTGGAAATAGAGGGTATGGCAGCCGATAACTCTGAAACCTTATATGACGACTTTCTACACCAGCATATTCCTCAACTTCCAACCCATTAGAATCATACCCAGTAACGTAAAAAGAGTCATCACCTTCTTGAACAAAGTGTAACATGTAAACATCCGTATACATGTTTTCATGAACAAATTCTACCCATTTGTTACCTACAATCCTAATGGGACCTCCTAACCGAGCAACAATCCTTACTTTCTTCCATTGTCTTTGTATTCCAGTTAAATATAAATGACGATTCCTATTAAAAGCACGGTCAGCAAATGGAGGAAGCTCAAGAAACCCAGGGTAAAAATTTATGTTTGGTCGCACCACAAACTCGATGGACATGATTACCTTATAAACAAATTTACAAGCATGTAAAGTTAAGTTAATTCTAAAATTTTGATAATGAATATTCAAACATAAAATACAGTCAATATTGATATAGGGGACCATGACAATAAAGGATCACGAACCTTTTGAGAAATTCAATTTTAATAATTGAACGAAATTGACAGTTGCACGAAAAAGGCAAGGGTTCTGGTCGGGCAGAAATTGGATGTGGCCAAAAATAGCTAAAAGATAAGGTTTTAGTTATTCATAAATCGCTTTAAAAACGTCGCTCAGAGTATATCGCTTATCTAATCTCCCGCCAAAATATTATTCCCGCCTAAACACAAGTCAACAAAATAAGCATAAATACATTCAATTCTATAGTCCACGTACAACAATCTACAATGGCTTTGAACTTATCTGGAAAAGGTCATTATGAACAAGTGCCAAACAGGAAAGAGGATGCTGATGACAATTTGATACCACACATACAACAATCAATAATGGCTTTAGATTTATCTGAGAAGAAAAAGCTAGATGGTGATATTACGGGTAAGGAGAACCAAGATGGCATTACACCAGAAAAAGTTAAAGCATTGGCAAAAAGGATTAAAGATCTAGAAGAGTTCTTTGAAAAACTAAAGGAAAGGAAAGCAACTGAAGAAGGATGTGGTTCTAGCAGTACTGTTTGAATGGATGTAATGGTTCAATAATAAATGGTATGGGTCTAAAATTTAACAATGTAATGCTTGTGTTGAAAATCTTATCTATGAAATAATTTATTGAGATGATTGTTGTAGTTTTGTTATCGAGATAGTTGTGCTGATAGACATCAGCATGTTTAATCGAAATAATTGCAACGTAACATACACATGGTAGTAGAACCATCATCACATACTGGTTTGTAACATACACTAACAAGCCTTCACCACATACTCAAAATAAATTGTTTCATCATGATGACTAGTTAGTGTAGTTTGTAACATACACTAACTAGTCATCATGCATGAAAAGGGACAAAAATACAAATTGTTTAACAGGGTACATACCACCCTGGGAGATCAAATAACTACCACATTGTAGCCTTCATCGTACCTTCGAATTACTTGGATCAGAAGAGGCTGGGTATGACATGGAACCGTCAGCTGTGGAATCTTCAACTATCACTTGATCATTAACCAAACTGATTGCCTCATCACCCTTCATATCATCATATTGATTACTACCAACTGCTTCAAATTCATCAAATAATCTCCTATATTTCAAGGTACTAGTTTCAAAACGACTTTTCTTGGACACATATTGAAGTACAGTAGAGCTTCCAACTGTAGGAACGCCATCAATATCATTAAAAAGCCTCTTACACTTTAAAGGGTTGTTTTGAATAGATGGGAGTAAACTAGTAGAATGTGGATCCTGAAGGTCATGATTATCAGCAGCCTCCAAGTCGTTAAAAAGGTTCTTACCTCTTAACGGACTAATCTCAAACCCACGTTCGTTTGACAAACAATCGGTAACAGTGGACTTCTGTGTCCAAGAATCTTCAAATTCATTCGACACATAAGGTCGGACTGTAGTCCTTAAACAAGGAGGAATGTATTCAAGGTCATTAATACCACCAAATTCAGACTTTCCTCTGAATAAACTAGCTTCAACAAAAGGCTTGATATAAGGTGTCCTAAGGTAGGCAGGTGAATTTTTTTCCTCTTCTTCCCATGCCATTAGTTCTTCAAAAGACAGACAGTCGACATCTTTTTTTTTCTTTTCGTGACTTATAAATTTAAATGTCAGATCATCGTCTGAGGAATCAAAAGACAGGTTCTTGTGATAGTAGCTAACTAAATGAACCTGTGGCTGATGACAAACATAGATCTCAACTAGACCATGGAGCTCAGCCATGTCATACAATTTCTTGACATCATTATCATCTTCTACAAGGGTCAACCCTTCCTCCAGACTACTACTTGGAAGACAAAAATACCAAGCCCAAATATCCTCCTTAATTTCTTTCAACAGCATATCACATATTTGAGAATACGATAACCTACTCAACCTAGGTAACCTCAAATGTAAAACATCTCCACCTAAATAACTTAAGGGATAAAAATTAAACTGACTGCCATGATAAACATCAAACCCAAGATCTTGACTGTTTTCAGACATTCTGTGTAACAATGGAAATAATTCAGCAAAACAAAATATATTTAAGATAAAATTTAACATAGAAAAAGTAAATGGACAAACTTACAGCCATTCTTGATACCATAATTCATAACAGGCCTTTGATTCTGTGTTTTGTGATGCCATAGTTAGTAGAAGTCTGAAAAACACAAAATATATGTAAGATAAAATATGGGATAGTTTTGGTTAATAATAGGTACAAAACATACAAAAGGTACTAAAAAGTGAACAGTGATAAAGTGTCAAAAAAGTACAGTACAGCCATACTCAAATGTTATATGTAAGATATAGTCAAACTCACCCAAAAAAAGTCGCCTAGTTTACATGTTGGATAATGCATACCGAATGGACAATACTTGAAAAGTAGCATGCATGGGTTTGCCCTACTTTGTATATCCATAATTTGGTGTGTGCTTAATATTTTTTTGCTTATTTTTATAGAAAAATATTACTAGTAAACAAATTTGTAGCGTCTCTAATTATACTATTACATTACTTTGAACACAACAATATAATACAACATGTTGAATACAAAAATTAAAACCATTCAAGGGAGCATATGGTTGTCAATTTGTTTCAAGTAATACATCAACAAAACTAGAACATAACTAAACACAAACACGGTGTTTAAAAATAAACCTAGCCATTTGTTCACGGTATGAAAGCGCAGCCTGAATACGATCCTTCACATCCAATGATAGACCAAAAGCCAAGCGGTATAAAAAAATACATACCCAAATACCACAATCACCAAATATCCCGGCCTGCTTCGATACTTGTTCAGCGATAGTAAATGTAATGAAATAACTTGCCGGATCAATGCCTTTCTTATCAAATACTTGCGCTTGTGCTAGGACCTCAGGTAATTGTAGATGTGGACAAAAGTAGCACCGTTTTAAAAAATCTATTTATGTATTAATTCTTATCACGTAGGAATAAATAGCCAAACCTGTAAACACTCCCTCAGTTTGATATAAAACTCTCGCCATTCCTCTTCAAAATTTTGACCGCTATCATAAAAGGTAACAATGCCAGTGTCTATCTCCAAACGCGCAAGACACCAATGAGCTTCAGTTTCATTAACAGGCATGAAAACCTACAACGTTTGGCTCACAAACATAATATTAATATATGGCAAAAGCTAATCAGCATAGTTATATATATATATATATATATATATATCGTTACTTACGTGCTTAACGTCAGACCATGGAATAGAGTATCTTTCACCATTAGCATACCACAATGGCAAAGAATTTTGTAACAGAAGCTGAACAAAATAGCTACTAACCATCGCCCAATCAGCCGTATCGGGCCTAACATGCCAAAGGTAATTAACCCACAACTCTATGTGCTGTAAATTTGGAAACATGAATGAGTGTGATAAACATTATAAGAAATCAATTCTGTAGGTACAGTTGTATGAGTACTTGCCTCATCCCTTAGCCAACCTTTCCTAGGCGGGTCTAAGCAACCAAACTTTCCCAAAACCTTCTATCCACACACACATCATCATACCAAGGAAACTTGCAGTTAAGTGGTCCAATTTGTCCAAGAAATTCGTCAAATTCATTTGTAAAATGAACTCTGTTGACAGCATCGGTGGAGCGTGCAAGATCCTAGTATATGAAACGATTAAACTTATAATCAAGATATATTTTAAAAGGTTGTCAAGAAGTATTTTTCATACCTCAACCCAAGGCGTGACAAATTTAAGTTTTTCACTCATATCTGGATCATGTAACCTAGAGCATCGTCTTTTCTTTTCAGCATATGCCTTGGTCCAATAATACGAATTAGCTTCACCCGAACGTTGTTCACTCCTCTTGGAAACTGCAAAACGCCCTCTACTGGCTTTCATATGATCTGAGTTCATGATTGCTTCTCCCCTTTTCTTTCGTTCATTTTCATACTGCAACCTCTTTTCCTCTTCCCTCATTATCAACTTGTCTTCTTCCATCCTTAACCTCTTCTCTTGTTGCATCAACTGCTGCTCTTTTAACCGGGCACTTTCTAATTCTTCATGTCGCAACCTTAATTGTTCTTGGATAATAAATTCCTGTCAGTGTTTATAAAGAACCTATCGTTATGATATGTTATGGTACGGAAATAGTTTTACACTTGTTTACTAATTTTGTAAATTACCTTTGCAAGATCGTCATCAGAAAATTCATCTAGCCGCGCTGATGAACTAGTATCAATGCTTGACTGACTTGACTCAAACAAGTCAAGAAAATCATGATTAAGCTCATCACAAAACTGTGCACTAAGATGCCGAAGATCATTAGTTAACTCCAATTTCTCCTAAGAATGAAAATAAGTATTTATAAAAAGCATATATACGAAAGATAATGGATAATTGAAGGGCTGTTTGGTAAATTTCGTGTATCCACTGCTAGAGTATATCAATCCACTGCTAGTGGATTTGAATCCACTGCTAGCAGGTTCCTAATAATGGATAATTGAAGGGCTGTTTGGTAAATTTCGTGTATCCACTGCTAGTGGATTTGAATCCACTGCTAGCAGGTTCCTGATAATGGATAATTGAAGGGCTGTTTTGTAAATTTCGTGTATCCACTGCTAGAGTATATCAATCCACTGCTAGTTGTTTTGAATCTACTGCTAGCAGGTTCCTAAAAAGGATAATTGAAGGGCTGTTTTGTAAATTTTGTGTATCCACTGCTATAGTATATGAATCCACTGCTAGTGGTTTTGAATCCACTGCTAGCAGGTTCCTGATGATGTCAAAGTATATATACGGAAAAAAAAAAAAAAAAAAAAAAAAAAAAAAAAAAAGATATATTACCCCATTTCTTTCTCGAGCAAGAACCTGAAAAAAAGGACGTATATTATTATCAGTAGTCGTGTGATTATTGATAGGTCTATGACTTTGAACAAATGCTTTAATAACCTGAATAATAGCCTCAAGTTTGAACAAACGCTTATTTAACTCTGTAATAACACAATCCTGTGTTATGCTGATCTCTATTATACTGCTCTCACTCCTGCGTATAATAGGTAAATGTTTCCTTTCAGTCTTGCCACGTTTGCGTGCTGCGGCCATCTTCTTCAACCACTCGTCGTAAAGATGTGTTGTTTTCATTGGTGGAGTTCTAGGTATGTAATCATGGAAAAATGCCGTAAACTTTATATACCAATCAGATCTCCTCTCAGCTATTGTCAGTGTAAGTTCTTTAACAGGATTGGAATCCTGTTAAATAAAATAATAATGTTCAATAAAAGATTGCATTAATGTAGAAAAAAAGATTTAAATATTACTTTTACCTTTCCAAAAAGAAACTTATAATCAGATCTTTTGAAGGGTGTATTCTTTGACCACGCTACTCCTCTTGGCATAATATCAGGAACTTTATTCCACCATAGAATGCTTCTTTCAAAAGACTCCAGTATCCAAATCTATTTGGATTTTGGAATTTCAATAAAAAAATAATAACATAAAATATTGATACATAAAATGAATCCAGTGTATATTGATATATAAAATATTAACCTTGAAAGCCCAAACGAATCCTGACAGTGTATAGGTTGGAACAAATTTGTGGTCTTTGTTAATACCTTGAAGGAAATCCCACTTGTGTTTATCTGCAACATCCAAAATTTCATGATACAAATGCCTCCAAATATGCTCTCCCCATGGGAAGGCATCCCAATCATCTAGGTTTTCAACTAATCGCATGAGAGAAACATCAACTTCCTGAACCAATAATCTGCCCATGAAGATAACCTCCAAAGCTAACAATAGACAAAGACGTATTGCATCTTCGTCGCATATGATACCAAATGCCTCTTCATCCTCAATTAGGCCAAGAATATCTAAATTTGTAATTTTTGAACCTGAAAGTTTTGGGAAAACCCTTGACATAAAATTGAGGTGTCCAGATCCATATTTTTCAAAACTTACTTTTCCAAAATTAAAACCAGTGATAAGCGAAAACTCTGGACGACCGAAATGTAGGGGACGGTCATCAATATAATATACAATCGGCATATCATAATGATTTTCATTCGGATAACATTGTTTTTGTAAAATATAATCTATCATATGTGCTTCGTGGTCAAAATAAGAAAGGTCCAACCATTTACCGAAACAACTTCCTTCGTTTTTTATCCAACTTGGATTTTATTAAAGAAAAGTAGTTTGGTTTACTTCTGATGATGATTTTCGCCTCATATTCCTACAAATGAAAAATAAAATAAATAAAGAAAATAAAATAAAAAACATATTCTACTTAATTACATATAAGGGGAGTAACAAAGCTGCATTCAATCATCAAAGCCTCACAGTACAATTTCGTAACAAATACCAAATATATTTCCATTGCTTAATGCCTTTATTGCAAAAAGGTAGAACAACAAAGAATCGCATCTCACACACAAGATAAATTACAAACCCCAACACAATCTAAAACGTTTTGCTAACTTAAATAAACAAAATTGTTGTTGCAAAACTACTATTAAACATGATTAATTTGAAATAAATAAGGGGAAAAACAAATATACGAACAATTTATATATATCAACATAAAAATACATACCCGAATACGAAACATTTTTTTTCAGGATTTCGATAAGACGATAGTTCTTGACTTGTAGGAGTAATTTTGTAATGGGGGTGTAATGTATGTGTTATTCTGATTCAATGGTTAGGAAAGATATGATAAGTAAAAAGTATTTTTACCGTGGTGTAAAAATTGGATAAGAGTACAAAAGTACTATTTTATTAAAAACCGCTCAAATTAATTCGCTTAAGTCGCTGGACATTGGGAAGGAGCAAAAGGAATAAAATAATACTTTCTAAAGTTTGACTTTTTCCTCGAAAATATAAAAAAAAAAAGTCGCTCGAATCTTAAAAACTCGCTGGATATTAGTCGACTATAAATCATAGGTACGAAAATGATTGGTTTCTGAAAAGTGTCAGGACACTTGGCACTCTTAGATTGGAAGGAAAAAGTCGCAAGTCTCAAAGTCTATTTTGGAAATACCCAAACTTTTTTCCTAAAAAGTGATGACACCTTAAGCAAAAGATGCATTCTTAGAATTACCCCTAAAAAAAATACTCTCTAGTTTATAAAAAATGAGGTAGAGTTGGTAATGCAAGATTTGGAAATAATGAGCATGAACCAAAAAAGCTTTAACTTTATGAGTTGGTGCGAGAAAACCTCCAAAATACAGCTTTTTACTATCTTTCTGAAACATATATATCAAATATATCTTTCAATCTATCCAACAAACTGCCATATTTTCACGATCTTGTAGCCTTTGGGGTGCATAGAGCCAAACACTATAGACAAAATGGCAACCTAGCTTTAAAACTACCTTATTGCATATGTATTCATTATGGCATAATATTGTGAGTGCATAAAGTTTATAACTGTCCATTTGTTTTTGTTTTTATTTTGCCTAAGCAATGCATAAAGGTCTGGGTGCCCTAAAAGTGTGTCTATCACATTCTAGTTTTTGTGCATACAAGTATACTTCTAAAGGTTATATAGAATACAAAATTTCATAAATAAAAACGAGTCATCATTCTTGGAGATAATCTAATAAGTATTGGCAATTACAGTGGCAAATAGTATATCTGCAATTCAAAAAATTATTAGTAAATAGTTTAGTAGTCACCATTGGCGGCATTGTCTATATGACATCTTATGTTTTCGTTTCGAAAATAATTAGTTTATATGACATCTTATGTTTTCGTTTCGAAAATAATTAGTTATAATACCCGTGTACGTACGAGATTTTTTCTAAGGTTTTAATTATGTATTATTATCGATTAACTTTTTTAGTTTGTTCACAGGGTATAGCAAAAGCTAAAAAAATGTATTCTATCAAACTCTTATATTTTATTAGCGCATTTATACACATTCTATGTTGCACACATGATGCTACAATTACATTTCATACAATATTTATATTTTTCTTCATAAAGATTGATATGACCAATGAGAAGAACTAAAAGGTCGTGGTTCAGGAAACCTTAAGATCCACAATAGATAAAAGTAGATGAACACAGAAACGCTACACGCACGTACCAGTCTCTTATGCTGATCCATCAACAAAATCCAAGCAAGAATTATAATGAAGTTATTATAAATTTTGATATCGATGAAGATTATAGAAGGGGTTGTCTTTGTGTTGATCATATATAATGGCGTTTTATGCACGACGGGTAGGGATCCGATAAGAAGAAAACTTAAAATGAGAAGAAAAAGAAATAACTGTAATCACATATTTGAGATGTGTCGATTTGAATTAGTTGTATCTCTAATCATTTAGATGCATCCTAATTAGTTTCGAAAGTGATTTTCAAGTGAAAACGATGCAAAGTAGTACTTGCAACAAAGTTGACCCGCAGAGTATGGAAAATACATAAGATTTGCTTAACTTGCTAAAATGCATCTAATATATGTATCTGCATCTAATTTTTAGCTAGAAAATATGTTATGGTGCATCTAAAATATTAGGGATCCATCTAATTCAAGTCGATACACCTCTAGTGTGTTTATAATTATTTCTCATCCTTCTCATTTTAAAATTTCTTTTCATTTGATCCTAATTCTGTGCACGACAAGTAAAAGATGATCGAAGCATGGTTAGTTATTCATAGCTCCTCACATGAATTAATTCCTGAATCTTGTAGTAACTCGCAGTAATCATATATAGCTGCTCATGCGAACTAATTTCTAGTAAAATAAGACAAGTTAGTTAAACAATTTACTTTCACATGATGTTGTTTAGTTAATGGATTTCAAAATCGCCAAATTTACAATAGATATGAGGAATGGTAGGTTTACACAATTTTTGTAAAAATAATTTACACACGCAGCAATTTAATATGGAGAGTCAGAAATAAGAAATAAATACTTTACATGTGCATAGGGCACATTTTAAAAATTCCCTAAATCGAATATCAAATTAAAATATATTAAATTATAAGTTTAATTATTGTTTATTAAACTTGATTTGTATTAACTACATATTAAATGCAATTTTGCCCTTATAAAAGGTGTCCAGTGAGCATATGTTGGGGCATCTCTAATTATGAGAGATAGAAAAAAAAATGTTTTTGCTAAAAGAAGTATTTGAATAGCTTTTATTTCCTTATTATGGTAAAAGTTTTTTTTTTTTACTCAATGACTTGAGGATCTTCAAATAAAACGACTAGAGCAAAATCATACTTACACAGTTACACCATTTGAGTTCTTTAATGATAAAGTACAAAACAAAAAGGTTTGGAAAAACTATTTTGCATTTGAGTGAAATTAGTGATAATAGATAGAAGTCATTGGAATATATGTCAAAAATAATATTAGCTAAATTGCTTTGAGAATGCCTTTAATTCATAATAAAGTTAACAAATGAGCTTTTTTTTAGAACGGTACTACATTTGAAATTCGATCCTCAAGTTAAATCATCTAAACGGGCAGGCTTCGGGACCCGAATCACCAGGAGAGATCCGCAAAAAGAAAACCCCTAGAACTCACGGCTTCGCACTAGGAGAAAAATTCGATTTTTTTTTCACTTGTTAATAAAGTTAACAAAGCTTTAAATATACACACAAATAAATTAAATACAAGGGTGTCTAACTGTTGGGTCCCTCCTTGCACGATCATGCAAACCATAAATGATATGAACAACAGTTTTAGCAAATGACGAAAACTGATGAACATTAACAATGAGGTTGGGTTTGCTTGAGAACAACTCATACACGCTAATAATACCATTTGTACTTTTCAACTTTATAAATCTTATTTGAAGTGAATCAAATATTTACAAGGGATAGCTTACGGAGGACTATCCCGGTTGATGACAGATTACTCTCCAAAATCAAACAACAATAGGCAGCTAGCTTTACTTTGTTGCTCCTAGGAGAGGAGGATCCTAACTATAATACTTTTTATTATTTTCTAAGTTTGAATCTCTACTTAGCTCAGTTACAACCTTTGGTTTAAATAAGGGGGGGGGGGGGGGGGGACACTGGATGCACATGGGTACATAGTAACTTGCCGACTTGGTATAGATAAGCATGTGCCTAGTGGGCTAGCTTTGAGTGTACTTTAGGTTTACCCAATTTGACAACTTATAGTCCCAATGCTTGCTTTCTAGTATATTGATAAGTACTTGAACTTATCTTTTTCAAGAAGTTTCCTGCCCATACATTCAGAGGTTGAGGTTGTTAAAACTGAGTTAAGTCTTCAGAGTCAGAGAAACATTTGTCAGATCTCAGTGACCCTGGTGTTGCTTGTAGCTTCAGGTACATCACTCCCTGACACTGCATCAGTTTGTGAAGCATTTTCTTCAGCCGGTCTTTGACGTCCCTGCAGCTAGACAGTTGGTTGAGCTTTATACGACACTCACTGATTTTATCAGTGAGTAACACCTTAACAATAATAATCAGGGAGACATGTCCTCTGATAACTATCAGGGAGTATCTCACTTCTGATAACTATCAGCTTCATATTGATAGTTATGAAGTGACATCCTCTCTATCTTTATCAGAGACTTTTATGCTCACTGACCTTCAAAGAGTGTATTAGATTAGTGTATGTTTAAATACTTGTCAAAGACAATTGGGTCAAATTTCAAACCCAACAATCTCCCCCTATTTGAATATACAAATAGCCTAATCTAAGTCAGTAGTAAGTGAGCATAATAGCTTCTTTTTACATACTGAATACATCAAAGACTGAAATATTATTACTGTTTAGAGTTGATTCTTTGATGTTTGCTGATAAAACATATCGACTATGTAGCTTGATTCTTGTAGGTTCCGAAACCTTCTTGTGTTTAGTTTTTAGAGTCTATTTAGGTTCAACAGTTGTATAGGTACCCGGTTTTCATTGTTCGGGTTTCAGTGCTTTTACTTATTCAGTAACCACTCTGGTCAGAGACTTCACTGGATCAATTAGTACTTGCTTACTATCTTATCCATATATTCTCAATGCACGAACTGAACAAGCTGATTCACTCCATGGTTCAAGATCAGAGATTTTAGGTTCAGGGACTGTTGTGTTTTACTCGCCTGTAAATGGGCTTTCCAGCATCTTGCTTACAAGCTAAGTTGCAACAAATGTTTTTTTTTTTTTTTCAATCTTTGTTTTTCATCATTTGTTGCTTGGCATCTTAGGTGGTTGAGAAACAAGGATTGTTCCATTTACTAAATACTCCCTGATGCTACGATTTGTACCTATCTTTACAGATGCATCCTCTTCCCCTTTTTTGTTTCCTCCTATGATAGCCTCTAATGACCCTCTTTTTCATCCAATAATGGTTGTTTATTGGGATCAACCATGTAGTATTCTTAAGCATTATCACTCTTATGGCTAGTGAGAGACTAAGTTATCATGAAGCTCTCACCATCTATACAACCTTTGATGATGAAGACATATATTCAGAAAGTTTTTGTCTGAGTAAGTGTATTTCTAATCAAAGATACTTGAAACTTTTGAAGAACAGTGGTGCTTAAGAGTGATATGGATGAAAGAGTTGAGGGTAGGCAGATGGAGCTATTTTTCGCACAAAAATGGTTTAATGTACACAATCTTGTTTTAAAAGATGCTCGAGGATGTTATGGAGGGAGAATATTAGTCTGGGGTTTTGTTAAGGATCATATTGAATGTTATTAGACGTCATTCAAGAACGACTCTATATTATTAGCGGTCAATCACGAACGGATCTGGATTAGGAAAAACCCACCCGCTCTGATACCACTTGTTGGGTCCCTCCTCGCACGCTCATGCAAACCATGAATGATATGAACAATAGTTTGAGCAACTGATGAGAACTGATGAACATTAAAAATGAGGTTGGTTTTCTTGAGAACGACTCATACACACTAATAACGCCATTTGTAGTTTTCAACTTTATAAATCTTATTAGAAATGAATCAAAGTTTTACAAGGGATAGATTACGGAGTACTATCTCGGTTGATGACAGATTACTCTCCAAAATCAAACAACAAGAGGCAGCTAGCTTTGTATTATTTTCTAAGTTTGAATCTCTACTTAGCTCGGTTACAACTTTTGATTTAAATAGGAGGAGAAACAGTGGATGAACATGGTTAAATAGTAACTTACGGACTTGCTAGGCACGTGCCTAGTAGGCTAGCTTTGAGCGTACTTTAGGTTTACCCGATTTGACAACTTATAGTCTCAATGTTTGCTTTCTCGTATATCGATAAGTACTTGAACTTATCTTCTTCAAGAATTTTCTCGCCCATACATTCAAAGGTTGAGGTTGTTAAAACTGAATTAAGTCTTTAAAGTCAGAGAAACATTTGTCAGATCTCAGTGACCTTGGTGTTGCTTGTAGCTCCTTGTACATCACTCCCTGACACCGCATCAGTTTGTGAAGCATTTTCTTTAGTTGGTCTTTGACGTCCCCAAAGCTAGACAGTTGGTTGAACTTTATACAACACTCAATGATTTTATCAGTGAGTAACACCTTTTGAATAATAATCAGAGAGACATGTTCTTTGATAATTATTAGGAAGTATCTCACTTCTGATAACTATGAGGTTCATATTGATAGTTATAAAGTGACATCCTCTCTGATCTTTATCAGAGACTCTTATGCTCACTGACCTTTAGAGAGTGTATTAGGCTATTTTATGTTTAAATACTTATCACAGACAATTGGGTCGAATTTTAAACCGAATACTAACACATTCTAAAGAAAATCCAGTTGATATTCAATCTGAACATATATAGATCTATCCAATTTAAACATGAGTTTCATTAATATTGAAGGTTTTTTCATACTGTATTATGTTTTTGAATCCTACATAGCTTGAATTGGTATGTTATCCAATAAAATCTTTGACAGTCTTTTGTAATCCTTTAATTATATTTCTCTAGTTTCTTGCTAAAGTTCTTTTAATCATTTGTTGCCGTTAAAAAAAACTAGAACTTAATGTTGCTGAAGAGAGTAGATCTTTGCTTAGCCATTTGTTGGGTGACTTAACCTAAGTCAAATAGTAACTAGTACAATACCCGTGCGTTGCTCGGGTTCAGCGTTACAATAATTTACTGAGTATGCTGAGATCCTTGTTTTGAGTGTGTAATGTATATATAAGAAAATTTGATTTATTTTCTCTCTTGTTGCCACTGAGGAAACATCATCCACAATCTTATCCTACATATGAATAGCGAACCCATAAGATACATATTAAGTTATATTTGATTTAGGTATAACTAATACATGCATTATTTATATATTTTATATCATCCCTAAAATTTTATCAATCCAATCGAAAAGACTTTCTCTTCAACCAAACTCTGAATAATCTCAATGTTAATATGAAGATTAAAGTTACGTGTTGCCAAGTTTGCCTCCTTTTTTGTTTTCTTAGAACTGTGATTCAAATAAAAACAAATTATCAGCTTTTAGTATATGGGATATATAAATGAGTTGAGACAATGAACCTATAGTAAAAAATAACCACCCCATCAAGCAACGAATAGATATCCAGTTCCACATGTGTGATCAGATTGATGTTCAAAGTAATTAAAACTATATTAGGCCTTCATACAAATATGAAAATACCATTTTTTTTTTTTTTTTGGAATATGAAACAAAGAAATTGTAAAAATAAATGTTACCTCATCAAACAATGCATGAATATCCATGTCCGCATGTAAAGATATACAATTCCACGCGTGTGATCAGTTCAAAGAAAGAAAAATTATATTGTTAGGCCTTCATATGAATGAGTATACGATTCTTTTTCTGAAAGATGACACCAAAAAAAGTGTAGCAATAAATGTTACATCATCAAAGAACGCATGAATTCCCATGTCCACATTGTTCCCGGCTTGCTATTCAACGGAAAAAATAACTTAGGTGTTCATAAAATATAAAACTATGAGGTAAGATGTTGAAACGTGATATCGAAAAAGTGTAGACTCGAAATTTACCTTGATTTCTTCATTGGCAGTCATTCTCACTTCGTTGGTTAACTCGTTTTTGGCTTGCTAGTGAGCATATTGTTTGATAGTCCATGTGTGTAAATGCAAGAAAACAAAGGTTTAAAATCATCACTTTGCAATATAATGGATCTAACGGATGTAATAAATATGTAGAATGCACCGTCGGCAATAGAATAGTAATCTGTAAGTGGATATCGATCGATAAATGATAGTCTCACACAACTCTTACAAAACCCAAAATTCTACGCACACGTGTGGCAAGTGAGGTGTACAAATTAAACTAGAGAATTTCTAAAACGTGCCCTATGTAGATGTTAAGTAAAATATTTTAAACTCAAACTTTCATTATAAATAAAAAACACATTTAATCATACTAGGCGAGTACCCGCGCCTGGCGGCAGCGGTTTCTAACGGCAGACAATTAACGATATGCGATATTGAGGTAACTGTTTCGTATAACGTTTAAAATAGAATGTGAAAAGATCAAAATATAATTGCAAACTGTTGTAACATGTGACAATTCAACTGTAACAAAAAATTCTTAACATGTATCAAATGAAATATAAAAATATTTAGTGAGACTGAAAAAGAAAACTATAAACCCTTTTCCGACCAATTGCTCGAGTCACAACAGTTGACGTCGGAATTTCTTCCTCTTCTTCATTATCATCGTCATCACTTGAGATGACAATGACATCATCCCAATTCCAGTTTATCAAGTTAGGATTGTAAAACGAAGGATATGGAGCACAATTAGGAGGAGGAGGAGGATGAAGCTGTAAAAAACAAAAAATAGTAATCAGTAAATAAGAAGACGATCGAACCAACCAACCTCGAATGTAAAGATACGCGAATGTGAAACGACCCTCAAGATGATCGTCAATATTCTTTTTCATTTTTCATTACTATGTTTATTGTGAATGAAAGTAAACATGATGAAATTAATCAATACATTAGTGTTTTTTATATAGGCTTTTGGAAAATCCTTTGCCATATATAATGTTTGAAATTTGAAGTTTAAATTGAAGAGATGAACACAAGAGATGAATCATTTATGAATCTTTTCTTTCATTTAAACTCGCCCGGTCTTTAATATATAGATACAAATCTACATTTGGGGAGTAATATACTCTTTGTCTTGGCGCAATATTTTGTTGTACTGTTTGCAGTATAATTAGTTCGTTTCGCCGTTTAAAATTGATGTTATTGATATCTAATAAGAACTCGATTACAATCAATTGAGATAATTTAAGTCTAGGACCCCAAAAACCATAGTGTCCCTCTCCATATAACTATATATTCTTAAGAAAAAATTACACGTTTGGTCCCTATGGTTTGCCTAATATAACAACTTTAATCCCTAAGTCACTTTTATTACACCACAAGTATCTAATTTTGAAACTATGCACGCTTTTGGTCCCTATTTTGGATGGGCGTTAGTTAAGTCCGTTAAGTATTTTGCGCTGTTAGTCCTTCGTTAATAATTTTTGCACCGTTAGTCCTTAAAGTTATTTGCATAGATCGTCCTTGTGGTTAGCCTGGTCAACGGGTCGGTCAACGCCACGTGTCACCACCTGAGTGGTGCCACGTGGCATCAGGTCGGGTCGGTTAACGGGTCAAGTCGGGTCAGGGTCGGGTCGCCACGTGGACCAATGAGGTGGTGCCACGTGGCATTGGTATAATATACCAAATTTTTGGCTAGCCTAAGATTCGAACTCGGGTCTTTTGTGTGGGAAGCCAAGCCTTACCCAACTGGGCTAAGCATAGCTTCAATAATATTTCCCTAAATCAAATACATAACCCTTCCTAAAAGTTAAGGCCCAATCCAATAATATTAAAAAGGTTCAATTTTATTTTTTGGCCTATCAATTTAAGGGGTTATATGAACTGTAAAAAAATAAATAAATATACCGTCGGACTCGTTTTTTCGTGCTCTTTCCAATGGTAAGCTCGGGGAATTTTTTCGACTTCGTTTGAACCTCGAAAAATGCGAAAATCACCATTTTTTCTTTGTTTTTGCATTTTTCGAGGTCCAAACCAAGTCGAAAAAATTCACCGAGCATACCTTCGGACTCGTTTTTTCGTGCTCTTTCCAATGGTATGCTCGGGGAATTTTTTCGACTTCAAACGAACCTCGAAAAATGCAAAAATAATCGTTTTTCTTTGTTTTCGCATTTTTCGAGGTTCATTTAAAGTCGAAAAAATTCCCCGAACATACCATTGGAAAGAGCACGAAAAAACGAGTCCGACGGTATGCTCGGTGAATTTTTTCGACTTGGTTTGGACCTCGAAAAATGCAAAAACAAAGAAAAAATGGTGATTTTCGCATTTTTCGAGGTTCAAACGAAGTCGAAAAAATTCCCCGGGCTTACCATTGGAAAGAGCACGAAAAAACGAGTCCGACGGTATATTTATTTATTTATTTACAGTCCATATAACCCCTTAAATTGATAGGCCAAAAAATAAAATTGAACATTTTTAATATTATTGGATTGGGCCTTAACTTTTATGAAGGGTTATGTATTTGATTTAGGGAAATATTATTGAAGCTATGCTTAGCCCAGGTGGGTAAGGCTTGGCTTCCCACACAAAAGGCCCGAGTTCGAATCTTAGGCTAGCCAAAAATTTGGTATATTATACCAATGCCACGTGGCACCACCTCATTGGTCCACGTGGCGACCCGACCCTGACCCGACTTGACCCGTTGACCGACCCGACCTGATGCCACGTGGCACCACTCAGGTGGTGACACGTGGCGTTGACCGACCCGTTGACCAGGCTAACCACAAGGACGATTTATGCAAATAACTTTAAGGACTAACCGTGCAAAAATTATTAACGAAGGACTAACAGCGCAAAATACTTAACGGACTTAACTAACGCCCATCCAAAATAGGGACCAAAAGCGTGCATAGTTTCAAAATTAGATACTTGTGGTGTAATAAAAGTGACTTAGGGACTAAAGTTGTTATATTGGACAAACCATAGGGACCAAACGTGTAATTTTTTCTATTCTTAACTCTTGTCCCAAGCATTCACGACGTTTTTGTACTGTTATGACCCTTGCCAATAGGGATGAGCAAGGTACCATTTTGGTACCGCACCGACACCGTTTTCGAGGTACCGTATTTTTTCCCGACCAAAAAGTGTAGTCCCGATCCCGGAACCAAGGGGTATACCGGTACCGGTACCGGATTCGGGAAACCGGTACTATACCGAAATGACTGTTTATCTATATGAATCTACCACATACCTTGATCTCTATATGATGTTTATTTGTTATACGTACAAGTAATCATAACCCATTCTAGCAGCAGCACCATTTCATTTTGACCACAAACAAGGGCGAAACTGTGCAAATTTTTTGAGATGATCTTCAAATGAATTAGAAACAACACTTGATTACTTTTATTTGCCACCAAGTCGTGGACCAATATCTATAAAATGGGAAAATCTCAATAGTCAAAACCAGAACTCAAAATGCAGTCGCACACTTCTGTTTGGGTTCTGCATGGGCTCTATAAGATGGTTATAATTAACATTTAAGTTTAACAAACAAGTTGACCAAAAATTTGTCTATTATCTTAAACAAGAATGATGCACCCGCGCGTTGCGGCGGGTTTTTTGCGTTTAATTTTTATGCTAAACGTATAAAATAGGATCACTTCGGGGGTACTTGGGTCGTCCTATGTTAGCTCAACATATACTTGGATCTTTGTCTCATCTTTCGGTACTTCCTCTTCAACCTCGCCATTCTCTTCTTCTTCCACTGCAACGAAAAAATATAAACACTATTAGCCTCTTTAATTTTTGGTTAAAAAATGAGTTGCTATATAAATATCAATTTGACTAAAACAGAGTCCTTGCTTCTCTCTACATAACGTGGCCGTTTGTTATTTTCAAATGAGATGACGCAAGATGTTCGGTGTACTTCAACTGAAACCCCAAAAAAAAAAATTCGATATAAATATTGGTTATGGCTTTTGAAATGTTTGGTATCTCAGTTTGCATATACCTATAAAACCGACGGATTTCAAGAATTCAGTATAATCAAAAATGAGTTCTATATAATTGAGTTTTCGAACTTCTGGAAGGTTAAGATTAATCAAGAAAACGACGATCAATTAAGCAAATGTTACAATTCTTCTTAGAAGCATATATTGAGCATATGCACTTGGTTTGTGGGGCACATTACTCTATATGGGTGTGTTTTGGGTTGCTTATTTTCAAGGGCCTTTTTTCTTTAAATAGAAGCAAACCAACATGGTTTAACCCAAATAATTTATGTACTACGGAAGTAACACAACCAACCCAAAACTTTATAGATGCCTTAAATCGTAAATTTCTAAAAACAGAATTATCTTTTTACAAAGAATAAACAAATCTAACCCTTAT
The DNA here is from genome assembly GCA_019973895.1 of Chrysanthemum seticuspe. Lineage (NCBI taxonomy): Eukaryota > Viridiplantae > Streptophyta > Magnoliopsida > Asterales > Asteraceae > Chrysanthemum > Chrysanthemum seticuspe. Next base: position 71,887,420 of record BPTQ01000009.1, on the reverse strand, counting down.
ATCTTGAAGCAATTTTCAACCTATAGGAGTTAAAAAGTGACTTTAAAAGTATTCTATGCATACCGTTTTGTCCAGAATAGGGCATAACCATCAGACCACAAACCGAAATGATGAGGATCCTTGCAGCCTCTTTATGGTCGATTCTGTATGCCGAAGATAACCACCAAACGTGCAGCACCTTTGACCGTCTTTCGTGACCTACCCTGCAAACACCGTATGTACCTTCTGTAAAAAACAAAAGAGATAAAGAAAAATATTAAGTCAAAGAACCTTACCACACTTACAATTTTCTTAGGCATTTATGAGACGTCCCTTCTTTTCCACCTGGAATGCAAGCATAATATAAGCCTGGTTTAGAATACCCTTTCTGGCAGACACGCACACAAAGCGTCACTGACAATCCTATCAGCAGTATTTCAGCTTGTAGAAAGTCTTTTGGATTTGTTCACGTTGGTAGTTTATTACATTCACCTGTTAGCAAAATAAAATGTGATATCAGTAAAAATATAATAGCAGACTTACGGAACGGATTATTTTTTCTGCTCCGTTACATATGCATGGCCGTTATTTGATTCGGTCCAGTGACAAACTATGTTGACATTTGTATGCGTAATAAAGAATCAATTGTAGGTTGGTTTATATTTTGGCATGACCAATATTTCAGTTGTATGGATAGCAGCAACATTATAGGATTCTGTTAAGAGGTTAACCCAACAATATAATTGGTAGATCTTACCGACAATATAATTGGCAGATCTTACCTGTAGCTTGGAATGGTCTGCGACCCGTTGTTGTTTCCCTTGGTACCGTGTCCCTCCTCAGGTATCAAGCTTTTGCAGGGACACTCTTCATCTGTAAACCTCATTATTCACTATCATTGTTAGTATCATATCAAGCTTTTGCATGGACACTCTTCATCTGTAAACCTCACTATTCACTATCGTTGTTACTATCCTTTTGCTCAATTTCATTGTTAATAACGGTCACGTGTATCAACAAACCTGTATTCAAATAGATAGCAACCACGTATCATAGAAGGCACCGAAAATGCACATCTGATATCTATGGGGCTGTTTGGGTCAAGCTTATTCAACCGTCTCATGACCTAATCTTAATCTAAAAAAGTTGATGAGCATATGGCTCATCCAATTCCATTAGCTCAAGTTGATATTTGATAAGATCATAGGCGCAAAAGCTTAAGCAGTTGTAGCTCAAGATGCTCAAAACAGTCTAAGATTCAAGAAAAAATAGTAATAAACATTTTAACTGACTGATATGCATTTTACCTGTTAATTTCCGGATAAATTGCTTCACATCACATTAGCGTCCTTATTACCTAAAATCAGCAAGTGCGTAAAATCTTCTGAGCAACATAACAAAGGTAATATATCTATAAATTTATAAAAACTGAAACAATTTAAATTCTCACTCGACAGCGACATTTCCGGCAACTCACGGCGACAACGGCTGTAACAAAAAAAAAGTTAATAAATGTTATAAAAACCTAGATCTACAAAAAAAAACAACTACAAATCTAAAAAATAATATAAACATACACAAATAACTAAAATAAGTTTACAAAAATTCTTTAATTTATAGATCTTTAAAAAATACCAAAACCACATCATTACCTGAAGAGCCTTTCGGTTATGGCGAGTTTCCGGCGAGGTGGTGGTGGCTTGGACATGGTGGTGGCTGTGAAGTGTTGGAGGCTGCGACATTGTGTGTGTTTTTTTTAAGAACAGAGATTTTATTAGGTTTAGGTTAGAGGGGATATGGATGTCCGGCGTTTAATGTATTCTCTCACTGTTTTTAAGTTTTCACTTTGACTTTCAATTTCAATTTTCAACTTTTCACAATTCCTCTTTGACCTTTTTTCCATTTAAGATAGTAGAGATTAATTAATCTTATAAATTTTCTTAAATAAGCATGGTTATGAATTTAATTTAGTGGAACTTTACATGTGCCTTGGGGCCACATTTTAGAAAATCCATTCGATTTAATACAATCAAACTTTTCATTTATGTACGCTCTATAGCTAAACACTTGCCTTTAAGATCTAGTTAATACAATTAAACTTTCTTTTCGGTCAAAAAATGTATTTAACAAAAATAGTTAAACTTATAATTTACTATATTTAAATTTGATATTCAATTTAATACAATCAATCTTTTCATTTATCTAGAATTTAAACAATGCCAAGTGCCGTCAACAAATATCATGTAGTAAAGTTAGGAAAACAGTAGCACACACCATATATAGACAGATATTGATTTCTTGTGACTTTGGTTTTTCTTGAAAGTTCCCCCTCAGAAACAATAACTAACTATACAAGCATAATCATAAACTGTTAGATTAATACGTAATTCATTATAAGGGAATTATTCGTGTCAATGGTACCTTTCAATCTCCAACCCCTTATATACAATACCACCTTTCTTCATCTTTATAATTATAACTCACTATATACTCCCATATTTGGAACACCAAATAAATAACCTTACCATTTCTCCATTTGCTACACCCTTCTTGCATTGCTTCCTAAATACAAATTTGATATTTGAGCATTATTATGTGCGACGACCAATAGACCCTCTACATGCTTTAATAATCCTCTTATACGTACCTAGTTTATAAATTAGACGATGGGTTTGAGAGATATTGGAGCCACACTTCCTCCGGGGTTTCGATTTTACCCCAGCGATGAAGAGTTGGTTTGCCACTATCTTTACAAGAAGATAGCTAGAGAAGATGTTCTGAAGGGCACTTTAGTCGAAATTGATCTTCATACTTGTGAGCCATGGCAGCTTCCTGGTAAGTTTAATTTTAATTTTAGGTTATTTAGTTTCTTTTGGTGATCATGTAGTTGGACAAAAATGCTTGGCTTGTTTGGTTTTAGGCCGACAGCGAACATGTTAGGCATGATGTTTGATATGTTGAGCTATTAGACAACCAACCAGTACGTCACATATGGTTGGCAGGTCATGCTTATCTTTCTAGCTAGCAGCTTGTGTACGTGAACGCTTTACTAACACGTACCCAGAAGGTTTAATCGAGTTTTAGGTTATGCATGCATATATTTCTATGATTTCAACCTGATTTTAAGTAGATACAGGCTTGGTACATTGACGTAAGCAAAAAATAAATATGTAGCTCAATCTTATTCTAAAACATTTCAATGCATATATATTATAGTCTCGGGTCAGTTTTGTTTACAGATGTGAAATGATTCAAAAAGAAATTGATTAAGTTTAATCTCTTTATCCATACATATGTGTGTATGCAGATACATAAGTGTGTATGCATGTATATATAGATATGTATCATGCATCTGCCTATGTTTACATGAAAATCAGAATTAACAGTATTCTAGGTATACTTAAGTACTACATGATAAAGTTTTTTTTGAACTGAAGTTTATTAAGTACTACATGATTAAGTACTACATGATAAAGTTTATTAACCGAGAAATGAAAAATAGCACAAATTAGTATACATATAGCTTCAATTATTGTTTAATAACCAAACATAGTCGTATGATAGAGAACACAGATTTTCTTGACAAACATCAAAAGCACCTTTTAATTAGATATATGGAATCAAGAAATTAAATCTAATTTATCCCCTGCCCCCTCCTTTATGAATATGTATCCATCAACCTAATCAATCAAGAATTGATTATTATTCCTTTGTTATTAATAATATCCTTAAACTTACTGTTAAAAGGCCATTTATGACTTTGGGATAAAAGGATTATGAAGCAATATTTGGATAAGTTAATTAGTGAGCCATCTCTTACTTTCTTCAGACTTCAATAGGTTCCTTACAAGAAGAGCAATGATAATCGTCACTTGGATTAAGACAATCTTGTCGTGTTCTTCGCGTGTATTATCTTGACTTAGTAAGCATGGTTTGTCAAGACGCGATAATCAAACAGTAGTAGCATAGTTCAATACGAATAATTTAAGTTAAGCATATAAGTTAAATACATGTGATGCTATTTGAGTTGGTGAATAAAAGCACAATTCTATGTCACATACACATCAATGTTATTGTCAACAAGGACATATTCTAAAATGGACATTGTACCAATAATATGCATCATGTTTTGTAGCCTTTCATTTGAATCCTCTTCAAGAACAAACAAATCTGCATTAATTCTACATCTTAACTACTTTTTTTTTAAACTTTTATGTCATTTAATTTTAAAGCATTTATGTCATTCAAGCTGGCTAAGTTATTAATGCCTTATATACATGGTATATATATGATTACTAACCAATCAAATAATCTTTTGTTTTTATGTAACTTTAAGACACTGCGAAACTCAATTCAAGCGAATGGTACTTCTTTAGCTTCCGTGATCGCAAGTATTCAACTGGATTCCGTACTAACAGGGCTACCACGTCTGGATACTGGAAGGCAACCGGAAAAGATAGAACAGTTATAGATCCAATAACTGGTGCCATCGTTGGGATGAGGAAGACGCTAGTGTTTTACAAGAACCGAGCACCAAATGGGATTAAAACTGGGTGGATCATGCATGAATTTCGACTTGAAAATCCTAGTATACCTCCCAAGGTAAGAACTTACTGATGATCCTTAACTCACAATTTTTTTGATAATCTTTTCTTCGAAATTGGGTTTTCTAATCTCCAAAACATTTTTGAAAAGGTAAACAAAATGATGAAAAATGTAAACTTTTTTTCAAGTTTTTTTGTTTTCTATTCGAAGAGCCCTAAAATATGATTCTTGGTTGAATTCATTAAACAGGAAGATTGGGTTCTATGTAGAGTGTTTTACAAAGCAAAGGGAGACAATAGCAACGAACATTGCCCACAAGACATCCATCACAACATGATTCATAATGTCACTTCACCAAATCCTGATGCATCTTCAACCCTCACCACCCTTTGCCAAGCACCACCTTGTGTCCACCACCACCCACTCAGCACGAACCTCTCGAAGCAAAGCCCACCACAACCAATTCACCACCACCCTCGCCAACAAAATTGCTTTGGCATGCCACCACAAGAATACAACTATCAAAATCTTCTTCAACTACCTCATCAAGATCCCATCTTGAAGGAATCTATAGACCAAATAATTATAAGCTCAAATAATAAGTGCGAAGATAAATATGATTTCTTATACGATCTGGATTTGGAAGACTTTGTACCTTCGAGTAATGTACAAGACATGGAAATTGAGGATGATGATAATGACAATGGCGTAGTGTTCTACGAGTAGTGATTGATTATTTACGCAAGCTTTAGTGTTTTAGGTCTAGAAAAATTAAAAGATAATAGCGCGCAATTGATTTTCTTCATTTAATTATTGAGTGATTCGTGTTTACTTTCAATTTGAAGGAAATGGCTAGTTTGTTGTATATCTAGAGATTGAGTATGTATGTACATATACATAGGTTTATTTGTGTTTTTTAAATCGTATTTGTTTTATTTCGAAGCGTAATAGTATGTATGAATTCGTGTTTGTTATGTAACTCTTAAGCAACATGAGCTTGTCCTATGTCTTAATCTCTTCATTCCTTTGTTTATTTTCCTTATTAAATACTGAAACAAAAGCCTAATCAGATAAAGTACATCAATCTTTATATTATACAGGTATCACCTAATTTGTACTTCTTATCTAATTCGTTTCTTGTTTTCTTTCGTCTATCCTTCCTTTCCCTATCCTTGAATTATGTAAAGAAAGCAACATCGTGTAAGCAACGACGATATATATGATGTGATTAGGATTTCGACTGATATTCTTAGCTTCTTCTTTATTATAATTAGTTTTCAGTTGAATGATTTTTAGCTCTGTCATAGTATAGACATGCATCATTATTGGAACGATAGACGATTAAATTGTTAGTCCTAAAAAGTAAAGAAATTATGTGCTAAAGTTTTATAAGAGAAATACAATCTCGTGAATATTCAGTTTATAGCTAAGTCACAATTATTGAAATGAAACAGGCATATTTAACATGAACAAACCTTAGTTAACTCTAAATAAGGGTATTCTAGCCAATACTCAAAACTTGGTAAGCAATGATTTTGGATTTCCTCTCGCGCGTCACTTTTATACCAACCCTCGGATCAGATTTTTGCTCGCTCACGCACACTCAACCCTAAACCCTAAACGTACGTAACTCAAGTTAAGCCAATTATTGTATACGGGATTCATATTTTAGGCTAATTGCACCAAAGAGTGTAAAGTAAGCCAATTGTCTAGGGCAATGTATGTTTTTATGCAAAAATTAGCAACATAACTTAAATATAGGAAACTCACTGGAATTATTCTTCAAAAGGTGTAAATCGGTGAGAATACCCCGACCCCATGCATCTTTTGATGCCAACCGGAGACTTCCCCAAGGATCCGGCCCCAGGCAATGAGCTCGTGTCCCAGCTACATAATTAGCCGTTTGAACCCTGGTAAATCTCCAAATTACCCTCTATGTTTGCGGAGGGAGAATGGTACCACTGGAGCCAGGGGCGGAGCTATGTGAGGACCGGGGAGGGTCCCGGCCCCCCTAGGTCTAAGCCCGTTAGTGTATTTATTTGCGATTTCATGTGTATTTTCGGAAAAAAATTTAATCCGGCCCTCCCATTTAATGTATTTCTCGAAAAAAATTTGTTTCGGCCCTCCCACGGAAATTTTTCTAGCTCCGCTACTGACTGGAGCAAGCCCCAATTGGTTTAAAATATGTTTAAAATGTTGTTGTAACCTGATATTTTGATGAATGGTTTTACAGAGCCGATCCGGAGTTTGTAATGACCATCCGAAATAAATTTTTGACTCATAAGTAGACGGAGTAAGCTTTAGTCCGCCACACGGTATAAACCTGTTTTGTCGTTCGGATTTATCTTGTTTAAGCCCGGCCCAGTATTATAATATATACTAACCACCGAAATATAACGGGGCCAAAACCAATTTATTACGGAGCCCGTTTTCAACTAATTTGGCTCCTCATTGGTTGATTTTTAATTTCCAGATGAACAGCAATGCTACACAGTACCTTAGTGGCCCAACTGTGAAAATCTTATTGGCTAAGGTGTGGTTGTGGTTCGACTGTTCACTATCCGTTTTCCGTAATAACAGCTTAATGACAAAAGTTGATAGATATAACTCTTTTTTATACCACAAAACAAAAAACACACTGCATTCAACATCTCAGTTTCCAGAACCTCCGGATCACCAACATCAAATCATAAACCCTAAAAAGAATTGATCATCTCCTTAAAAATCTCAAACACCATGTAAATTAAACCATCTATGTATGTGTGTGTTCAACTCCGATCAAACTTTGCTGGTAAGTCCTTATCATCTTCCCACAAACTAAAGTCTTTATCAAATAAAACCGGTAGCTGATAAAGTTTTTATAATTATTTGAGGTCTTTCTTTTAATTTTTTATTTAATTTTAAAATTAAGATTTCGTTAATTTGGGGGTTTTTGTTGATTTCTTTTGCAGGTTGCCTTGCTGATGATATTTGCAGCCAAGCCTTTTGACTTTTGAGGTATTTGTTTTCAATTTTTTTTTTAATTTTGAAATTAGTGTTTTGACTCTCCTTTTGGCCTACTGTGAACAAGATTGTCAAAACTAAAATCACTTTTATTGACATCATTTATAAGATTGGTTTGATTCAACAACCAAAAACAATAATAAATAATATTGATATATCATATTCATCAAAAGAAAAGTTTGATTTTTACGTGTTTTTATCAACATAAATTTTAGCTTTGCTGCTTTGGCGACAAGTTATAGTGTTTGGGATAAGTTTGTGTTTGTTTGAGATGTTTTTTTCTTGAAATCGGAATCAAGGTGTTTTGTTGGTCTTGACTTGCTAAGTAATATGTCATTATATCATGTGACGATGCTAGGTGTGTGAAACATTTGATAAGCATAAGTTATAGGTTCTCTTTGATAATGGCTACAATATTTGGTTTACTGTAGGAAATAAATTTTTTTACCTGAAATAAGTTATAGGTTCTCTTTATATATATCAATTGTAGGAAATAATTTTTTTAACCTGAAGGTTGCGCCTCTTTACATTTCGGCCTCTTTATATATATCATACATAAAACTAAAGTTGTTCCATTTCCCTCATGTTGGGGACTCACTTATGCATTTCTTTGTTGCAATTACATTTCATCCATAAAATGAGATGCTTATAATGCATTTCTTTGTTGCAATTGCAGGTCATCCACGGAAGTTGGCAACATAGTTTTTAGGCTGGAATGAAGATTTCATAAGTCACTTCTTCTGTCATGGTATTCGAGGCTATGAATTTTTCAGATTGCCATGGAAGTTTGGAAGGTACATGCTAATGCAAACTATATTAGACATCATGCTTGGTTTGCGGCTATAGTTCAATTATGTTTTTTTTGCAAGAATAAGAATGCCAAAAAAAAAAAAAAAAAAAAAAAAAAAAAAAAAAAAAGTGTGCACAATGTGTCATTCTGCTTCTTTTGCAAGAACTGTTGCAATTTGCAATGAAATTCCTGTTTTGGTGGTTCAGGAGGTCCGTTTCGCATATAATCTTTTAAATTAAAAACCAGGGACTCATTAAAATATTTTGGGTTCAGGATATGGCATTGTTATAGATGCAACGGATAACGTTCCCAATGGATATTTGATTAGCGATTGGTGTGTTTACAAGGAAAGTTGTGCTTCTAAACTTTGGCATACGTTAAAAATGAAGGTATGGTTCTAAACTTTGGCATACGTTGAAAATGAAATCTTTCTACAATGTCATACATTAAAATAGTTGTAAAACCTTTTCAAAAAGGGAAATTTAGACCCGTGTACGTAGAATTATGTCAATTCAGGTTATTCTATCTGTAATGGGTCAAACAGGTAAATATGAAAGTAGATGAAAATAGAACGGTTCACATATGATTGATATTATTCTAAAGAAAGAAACTTTGAAATTAGGTTATGTTCTATGTGTAACAGGTCAAACGGGTGAATATGGCATAGTTGGGTGATAGTAGGAAAGGTTAGATACTCTTTAATACATGACCTCAGGTTGTTACCTGATAAGTATCTTCAAAGTTAATAGTTTTGCTTCTGCTGATGCAGGCTGTTATTTTGAAATACAACAATTCCAAGCAGTCGGGTGAGAGATATCGCTCATGGGCAACTTGACACACATCATGCTGAACGTAGGGGTACTTGCGTCATTCAATAGTGCACAAAAAGATGCAAATGAACTAAAACTGAAAGTATATATATATATATATCAGAGCAGAGGAGAAACGGAAAGCAATAAGACAGCTATCTTTCTCTCTTGAACATTACAGGTCGAGGTACAAAAGAATTCGTCAACCATTTGAAGTAGAAGCCGCTAAGTCATCTCATTAATTGCATCTCTTTAAATGAAGTGCAGCAGAACCTGTTGAAAATTAGCAAATCTCAGAAACAAAATTCAGGCAAGTACTTCAACTTTTTAGTCAAAAAATGCTATAATATAATTTTTATTTTATTTTATTTTATTTTTATTTATTATTTTTTTTTGGCTTATATTCAGAACAACAAAAAATTGAGAAACAAAATATTTGAAAAAATGTACTAAAGTTTCAAACATGACGTAAACCAAACGGTTAACGGGTCAAACCAGTTGGGTTGAACTGCAAACACTTTTTCCATTCTATGGTTTTCTTATGTACACTATTTTCCTTTGTCGGTTATGAACACAAAAAGCGAAGAAACAAAATATTTAACAAAATGTACTCAGATTTCAAACATAACGCAAACCAAATGGTTAACAGGTCAAACCAGTTGGGTTGAACTGCAAACACTTTTTTCCATTCTATGGTTTTCTTATGTACACTATTTTCCTTTATCCGTTATGAACACAAAACCAACATGTTTACTTATTACAGTGAGATTCTTAATCTTTAAATAGAAAGGACTTAAAGAAGTTGCAAGTAAAGGGATTAACCGAGATCACTTGATAGTGTGTTAGTATATGGTAAACTACTGTTTGGTTTTTCTTTCTGAGTGCATAAATGGACAGATTTGTTTGAGGGTTTAACAAAGTCAAGGTTTAATAGTAGACATGAGAACTTAGAGGGTGTTTGGATTTACCTTTATTTTACATGTTTTAGTGGTTGCGGGCTGATTGGTTCTTTTAAGATGTTTATACATATGCTTTTGTGGTTAGTTTTTGGTTTAGCTATACTTTTATCACATAAATGGATATTGTCAAATGGGTTGATGTTAGTCTATGTTATTATTAATTAATGTTGTTTCCAAGTACATCGAGTCTCTGATGTTTTGTTATGAAAGGACATTAATTATCAATTCACACATTTATTATTTATTGTAGGTTAGTTGTGGAATATTCAGACACAACTTTGTTGCTTCTTTGACAGTGGTACATACTTATTACTTATTACTTATTGTTAGTCCGACAAAGTTTTTATTGATAGTGGCAAACACACATGAAGCCAAATAGATCCAGGTGGTCAAGTTACTGCTCCAACAGATGCTGCACTTGAGGACCTCAAACAATATTGTTCAGGCATATTTGCCGTTAGCACCAATCTTGCTCAGGCATATGTAGATAAGCCAACATTGAGAATCTATTGACTGATGATTATGTTTACATATTCTTTTGGTTATCTTATTTGGTCCTATGACCTTTGGGTTCCTGATAACTTTAGAGGTCAAAGTTGGCAGTTTTTGATGTCATATCTGGTAGGAATTATGTTACAAAATTCACAACCGTAAACCACGAATGTCTGATCACTCAAATGCTTTCCTGTACATGATATGAAAAACTCAATTTCCTATATAATTGTAGAAATGTTGGTACTTAGACCATATGAGATTTATAATCTAACACTATTGCTAAAAATGAGCAAGTAATAATTTGTATTCAAAAACTCCGCCACAACGCGCGGGTTCTTTTATAAAATGTTCGGTCTATTTCAATTCAATTGTGGTTATATAGTTATTGATTATCCAAAAGAACTCGCATCCCCGCCGCAACGCGCGGGCCAACTTGCTTGTTATATAACTAATCACTATTCATTATTTCTTAACTTCATATTTCATAAATTTGATCTGGAAAGAAATAATAAATTTTGTCCATTTCGTTACGATATGATAAAACCAAATCCGTAAGGCCCATTTTCAGATTTCAAGTGGAAAAAGTGGTGCTCTCTTTAATTTTGATCCAAGTGTTTGATCCGTTAGGCCCATGTTTAACTATCTATAAGTGTTCACAAATTGGATAATGCACATGAACCGAAAATCAAAATCGAACCGAACCGAATAAAATCTTATCGAATTTATGACCGAACCGAATTTTTCAAAACCAAACTAAACCAAATTAAATATTCAGTTTTCATTCTGAATATGGTTTTGGCAAAATGAAAACAAAACTGAACCGAAAACCGAATTCACATAAGGAAAACCGAATTCACAATAAAATATATATTTGTATACAAAAGGAAAACATTAACACTCTGTTCTTAAGTTGGTTTAAGTTCAATAAAAAATGATTTAAAGGGAAGAAAGTAAAAGAAAATGAGAGAAACCAAAAAAGAAAAATTGTGTTCTTGAGTTTTTTTTATTAAAAAAAATAGAGATAAATGAAAGTAAAGAACGATGAGGAGGTTTGGTAGTTTTTGTTTCAAAAACTTTCACCCCAATATTGAGATGAAAAAGAGTGAAAGACACTTTCACATTTTCTTGTTATATTTATACCCTTATCTTTATTTAACCATACAATTTTTAGAGCACTCCTTATGGTGACCTAGGTTAAACCTTAACATCATGTCACGTCAGTGTCACGTCAGCGCCACATCAGCTTTAACATTTCACCTTAACTCAACAAAAAACACCCCTTATCATAACATTCCCAAGTTAAACCTTAACTCACCAACAATTTACAAAAACAACCCCTCATTTAGAGGGCAGGAAAAAAATGGGCTTTAAAGCAGCGTTACGGTGTTAACATGGGAATGTTAACACCCCCTTAACACCATACATGGTATGATTAACATGAGTTAACATGCAAATGTTAAACCTTAACATTGTGTTGCTAGTTACCACACTCAAGACTCTTGAAATATGAAATAAAAAGATGCTTTGGGAGTGTGAGATAGGCGGACGGGGAGTACGCAACCGAACAACCGCAGGGGCTTCCAGTAGTGATAGCTGAACTAAGGGCACAAATATACTTTCGATAGTTTCTTTTTCACTAAAAAACAAAAATTAAATATCTTTCTTTCACTTTCATCCATACTAGAGAACACGAAATAAAACACATCATTTCTTTCCTTTTACTTCTCTACTCCCCTTACCTTTACATTTACTTTCCCTTTCAACTTTTTTTTTTGGGGTAAAAGGTTGTAAAATATAACATTTTTTAAGCTTGAAAATTTTTTCGATGCTTAAAAACTATATAATTAAACTTAAAACGATAAAATTATGTAATTCAGGTTATTCGGGTCAACCGCAAAAATCAAACCGAATTCAAATTCGATTTTCGGTATTTAATCTAGTTTGAATTCGGTTAGGTTTGGTTTTCGGTTTATCCAAAAAAAGAGTTTAACTGAACTAATTAATTGAACAATCCGATAACCAAACCGATGAACCCCTTATACAAGATTACAAACACGGCTAATAGCTAACAAAGGGTTATTGGTATGTATCCAATGCCCAATTGGCTATAAACAAGCATATTTCTACTTCGCTTGATAATTGTCAACTAGCATTAAGAAAAATAAAAGAGACTAAATCAGCAATTACACGTCACATACTGGCCATCTTCAATATAAAATTATATATTACTATATATAACTAAAACACGGGGAATCGATCTCCACACGACACGTGTCCAAGAATTAATTGCAAACTTCCGCAAGTTGGCAAGAATGGTCCTTCAGGTTCGTGTGGCGTTGCAAGTTAAGTCCTCAACATTAATTGCTAACTTTTGCAACTTGGCAAAAATGGTCCCTAAGGTTTGTGTGTCGTTGCAAAGTTAGTCCAACAGTGTTTGCAACATTTTCGTAACTTGGCAAGAATGGTCCCTCAAGTTTAAGTGTCGCTGCAAAGTAAGTCTAAACATTAAATGCAAAGTTAACTTTCGTAACTTGGCAAGAATGGTCCCTCAGGTTTAAGTGTCGCTGCAAAGTAAGTCCAAGCATTAAATGCAAAGTTTCACAACTTGGCAAAAATGGTCCTTTGAAACCAATCCCGCTGCATCGCGCGGGTTTCCACACTTTATATCTATATACTATTAGGCGAGGCGCGTGTTCACACTAGGCACGCATTAAATGCCAAGTTTCACAACTTGGCAAAAACAGCCCCTGAGGTTTAATTGTCGTTTCAAAGTAAGTCCTTTAGCATTAATAACTTTCGCAACTTAACAAAAATAGTCCCTAAGGTTTATGTGTCGTCGCAAAGTAAGTCCTTTAACATTAACTGCTATCTATAGCAATTTGGCAAAAATAGCCCCTGAGGTTTAAGCGTCGTTGCAAATTAAGTCCTCTGAAGCCAATCCCGCTGCATCGCGCGGGTTTCCACACTCGTATTAACTAAAAGGCGGGGCACAGTGTTTGCAAAACACTGTTTTCACATTTATTGCTAACTTTCGGAAGTTGGCAAAAATAGCCCCTGAGTTTTAGGTGTCGTTGCAAAGTAAGTCCTAGCAATTTGGCACAAATAGTCCCTAAGGTTTAATTGTCGTTGCAAAGTAAGTCATGTAGAATTAATTGCTATCTATAGAAATTTGGCAAAAATAGTCCCTATCCAAATTCACGTCTACAAAAGCAATCCCGCTGCATCGCGCGGGTTTCCACACTCGGTATAAATTACTTGTACATGTTTCAGATATTACGTTAAATTGATTTGTGAAAGTTAATTCACGACACTTGTTTAGTCTTTCAGTTTTTGACTTTAGTGAAGAATGGTTGATTTGGTTCACTTGATATATTCTATGTCAAGACATATGTGGAGTTGATTGATATCTGATGATAAGAGGATTGATTGAGGCACAAACTTTAGAGAAACTTAAGCTTATTTTTTAAAAATGTAATATACCTTAAAAATGAATTTTGTTGGGGACAAATTATTATGAGAGCGTTTAGTATTACTCCGTATAATTTTTCATAATCATTAAGAGTCAAATACTATTTTCAGTTTGAATTACTTTTGTCAAGCATATTTTAATAAGTATATTTTTCTCTTTTATACATCTAGAAGCTTTTATTCTCTATGCTTAATTAACAAATCATCTAAGAGAATTCTGGATGCATAAAGCTACAATAGCTTTTTACTATTCTAAGTTCTAACAAGTCATTTAAGAGAGTTTTCTAACATTGCAATAAAAACTTTTTGAAAAGCTTTTAAAAAATACTTGCTAACTACAAGTTTTTCCTCAAAGTCTTGTACATTAAGCTAAGTGTGATGTGCATTAAATGCAAAAAATAAATAAAGACTTTTTTTTATTGAGGATGTTGTAAGGCAATCTTCAACCATGCTCTTAAAATAACATATTTCTCAACAATAACAACATACTCAATCCTGACAGGAATAGGTATTGGAAAGGTAAAATGTAGACAGATTTTACCTATACCTCATGATAAACTCGAGAATAGAGAGACTGGTTCCAGAAAGACCTTCGATAAGTGTAATTGTGCGGTGAGAGTGCTAAAAAATAAGAGCATCCATAATGCTCCTACCCTTTAAATGACTTGATGCATTTATTATAATCTTTGCAAGTACAAAGTTTTTCCTTCAAACACTTGACTGGTGACAAGTTTTTTAAAAAGTTTTTTCATGCAATGCAAAAAAGCTTTTTCAAATATTAAAAAGTTTTTCTTCAAATAGCTCATTGCAAATGCTTTAAATGCATGTGTGAAGTATGATAGGAGACATTTTTATGCTTTCCATTATATAAATTTGATTAAGATCCAAATATGAAGAAATCACATATTTCTCCATATTTGAATAATAGAGAGGATAAAAATATCTTCAACTATACTCTAAATTTAGAGAATTTTTTGAAGCATTATTGAGGATTTTTCATATTTGAAGGATTATTATTTATTATTCAAATTATAAAATAATGTAATATATACACAAAGTAATATAGATAGATCATGTTATTGATTAAAGACAAATTAATAGAGTATAAAAGCATTTGAAGCTAAAGTATAGAGTGAGTATACGATTGGAGAAAAATTATTTATGGTAAAAGAATGTTGTTGAAAAATGCTTTTTTGTCATCCAAATTTGAAAAGTATAGTTAAAGATGGCCTAATTCAGGCAAGAGATCAAGGATCGACTTGGGCAATCGATCCTTCTTTTGTGGAGCCACTCGATCGGCCAAAAACCAACCAAATCAATCCTCCCCATGATCGACTAAACCTTCACACATTCAAACAAATAAAATGTATCCGTTGCATATCAAAAAAAAAAAAAAAAAAAAAAAAAGATTTTGGTCGGCCCTTACTAGGGCACCAATCGCCTGAAGGTCGCTGGAGAGAGAAAGCTGACGTGACAGTGAAAAGTAAGGGGATTGAATCCCCTTACTGAAACCAGCCTCAAACAAATTCTAGTGATAGCATCACAATTTTCATTTGACAAAAAAACGGTAAAAGAAAAATAATTGTGTATACAGTATAAAAGAGCAAATTCCTTTTTCTACCAAAAAAGTAATGACGGACTGAAGTCGTATGAGAAAAGAAAAGCAGGGTCCATTTGATTTGACACAAGAGAGGTTTGCAAAGTGGGCAGATATGGCTTTTATTCCTAGATCCGACAAAAGACTATTTCGTACGACTTAAGACTTATGACCCATCGTATCGTCTTGCATTACTTTACTATTTAACCCCTTCATTTATATTCATATTCCTACATTTAGAACCCATGATTTACATCATTACTAAACTTTGCCTTCTTTCTTTTTTATCATGCTATCCAATAAGTAATATATACAAGACCTAAGGTTTCCGGTTAGAATTCTTTAAGGCTGGTCCCAGTCGCGACCTGGGACGACTTGGGACAACCTGCGCCACGTCAGCTTTCTCTATCCAGCGACCTGAGACAACCCGGATGCCCCAGTCGACGACACAAGGAATTTTTTTTTTTTTTTTTTTTTTTTTTTTTTTTTTAAATCATTTTTAACATAAACTAAAATTTCATTAATAATTAAAATGTTACAATGCTAAATAAAAACAAGACGAAATACATAAATCATAAATCTAATCTGAATGCTCCCCGCATGCAGAGTCATACGAGGGAGTACGAGAACCGGCAAATCCCTCGAACAGAGGTTCCCCCGGTAGCTCGAAGTTGGTAGTCGAAGTTGATGCACCAACACCATCGTCTTTGTTCTCCCGATAGATCCAATTGATTTTGGTGCTGATGTTGTTCGTTATCATCGAAACACACCGCCACAACTTGTCAGCAACCTCGCGATCTTTACGGGCTTGATCTTTCAAAAAAATTTCGATCACAGCTTTTCTTTCAGGAGTAATGTCGTTGCAACTCTGGTAGTTTTGTCTCATTTGTTCCTTCTCGGCTTTCGCCTGGTCAAACAATTCGATGACGCTTATAATAGCTTGTTTCCGAGCCTCATCGTCGATATTACATTGATTTTGAACGTACACTTGCATATCTTCAACAGAATGGGGGAGACGGCAAGCCATATTAAATCTTGTGTTAAGAAGTATTTTGAGGTTGAATTGTGTTTGAAATTGTGTGTTAAGAAATGTGTTTGAGGTGAAGTTGGTATTTATAGAGTGGTAAATTTGGTTTGAATTTTTTTTTAAGACCAAACGGTCACATTTTAAAATTTGATACAAACGCATAAAACCACATCGGTTCAAAATGCAACCGATATGCAAAAATACCACACACGACCGATGTGGCGACCCAAGTGCCACAATGGTGACAACCGAATTCAAGATCGGTCAAGGGTGTATATTTTTGATGCCCAACCGATGTGCCAACCTCCCACTGCGACAAGCCTAACAAAGTTGATAACATCAAATAATGTATACTTTCTACTGTCAATATCCCTTGTAATATTCTCATTATTCGTGTATTCTTATTATAATTCGTACTTAATTGCTTCCTATTTGATTAATAGGACTTATTTGAGCATTTGAGCAAAGAGATACGGAAATGAGAAGAGTATTGCCAAAAACTGCTTGATATGAGAAACATAGACAGTTGGATGAACTGTAAGAGCTGGGTATGATTCATGAAGTCCACAATCTCATGGAAGTCGCATGCTTCCTTTGTTTTCTCCAAAAATGCCACCTGATTGTGTTTTGCTGCAAATTCAAGAGGCGTCATTAATGAGAATTTAGGTTTTAGGGTTAAAAGAATGTTTAGATTGCTGGGTTTAAATCGATACTGAATGAATGATACTGATTTGGGAGCCAATTGAGTATTTATAAACAAGATTTAGGGTTTCTAGATTAACCGACTCGAATTAATAAGAAACTTAAGAGAGAGGTAATCTTTAAAACGATAGAAAGTAAATACTTTCCAAATTAGAGACCCTTTTTATAAGATAACTAACAACAAAATCTCAACGGCTATTTTCAAAAAGTAGTTACTTCAGAACAATACTTTAAACAAATACCCATCAGTACCAATTTATGCTAGCAGTACAAACATTCTGCCTTGCAGTACAAACTTTTCCAAAACATTTTTCTAAGCAGTATTAACTCAATTTTCTTACAAAACAATACTACATTGAGTTTAAAGAAGGGATTAAGTGTAAAAGAAGACACTTAATCAAAGTCCGGTCTCATATGACCTCTGGTGGCGTGAAAACCAATAGTTTCAGTACTTAGTAGTGCCTGTGACAGATAGACTCATTCTAAGAGCCTTCTTGACATGGTTTCTAGCTCGTGGCAGTTGTTTCAAACACAGAAGTGTTAGATTCACTTTTGCTCGCTATTCTCAATGCCAGACCTCCTTAGAGTAACACACTATCATGAAACATGATAGAATGGCAAAGAGTGGATTAGATCAAAATAAACTGTCTAACTGTAACCATCAATTCATGCTCAATGAAGGTCCAGATGCCTTATAATGCTTTGACATCTTCATGATTATCATAGCAAATCCTTATCATGTGGTTGAATTAAGCTATCAAGGGGAGTCAACCACACCATTTGCTAGAACTGCCAAGGTCTCACACATCTTAATTCATTCAAAGTGTTGTGCCTTGCCTGCAAATGTTAGTCTAAAACCAAGGAAATATAAAACAGAGTATTTCCATTATAACAGTACAAAGTGTGACTAACATGACAAAAGAAAGGAAATTAGTTTCCTTTGGGGACCCAAACCATCACTGGCTTGGATCTGCCTCGAGCATCAAAATGGTCATTTTTCTTCAATTTAACTGATGCATTATTGGGTATGATGTTCTTCCTAACCCAAACAGTTGAGGTCTTTACAACATTCCCTTTGTTACCCCAAATAACATTACTTTTAGACCTGAAAGTATTAGTTTTTGGTCTAACAGTATAAATTTTTGGCCTGCCAGTACAAACTGTGGGTCTGGTAGTACTAAACTTTCTTTTGTAAAATTCAACCTTTTGATTAAAGCTTTTAAAAGGTTGATGTTGTTTTTCTTTTAATAGGTCTTAGGTCAGTTCATGGTGCTTATTTTGTAAAGAATTTATTGGGTCTTGCACCAAAAAATGTTGGTTGAGGGTAGGCAGTATAATTTGGCCTAGCAGTATTGACAGTTTTAAGGCCAGTTTTCAAAAGAACTGCGTTTGGAGTAAAATAGGTTGGATGAGAATATTTAGCATTAAAGTCATCCATCCTAGCAAAATTATTCCCATGAAACATACTACCCCGTTGATGATACTTGCAGTGTTGCTGCAGATGATCAAGACTTCCACATACCAAGCATGATTTGTTGTACCTAACAAACTCATTTTCTAGGTGATGCGATTGTCTTCTATTCCAATTCCTTTGGTTTCCCCTAGGAGTGGATGATCTTTCTATAGACCTATACATCTCATCATACCTGACTATTTTCCTAAATGGTTTTTCCTTTTGTTTAGGTTAGACAGTCTCTACATGTGGAACAGATTTAGTTTCACCATCTATAGAAGTATTGACTTGTGAGGTATCAGAAGTGTCCTTAACCTCACTAGTCACTTCTCTTTCAACCTTTTTAAGCCCATATTGCATTTCAGGTTCTTTAAAATTCTCTATTCCTGTGCTAGACAGCTCAAATTTTGGAGGTTTGTATAAGCCTGAAGTGGATGGTGCAACACTATTGTATCCTAAACCTTTTCCTGGTTTAAGAAGACCAACCTCTATGATCTTATGTGAACAATCCTTTGAATATGCATATTTGTCCACACGAGCTTGAATGTTATCCTTTTCTAACTTGATTTTATCTAGATCAGTTTTAAGTACAAATATTTCAGCATCTTTATATAACATATCTCTCTTAAGAACTGCAATCTGTTCATTCAAAGCTTCTTCACTCTCTCTGTAGTAATCTAATTGTTTTTCTACAGAGGCTAATCCTCTCTTATAATTAGCTAAGTCATAGTCAGATTGATTTAATTCTATCTTTAATTTATCATACTGAGTTTTCAAAGATTCATAGTTATTCAGACAAGATTTAGTACAAGATTTATCATTATATACCTCAGAGTCTGAAAACACCATTAGTGCCAAGTTGGGAGGAGCTGTTTCTTCATGAGCCAAGTAGCTCTAGTCATACCCAACTCCATCAATGGCTACCATAGCCTTGGAAGATGAATCTTCTCCATTTTCTGTTCTGCTCCTGTTTCTTCCTTCCTGTGACCTTGGGCTCCTACATTCCCTAACAAAGTGTCCCAGCTTCCTGCAGTTGTAACATTCGACTTTGGACTTGTCAAAGCAAACAGTTTCATCATTGTGGATGATGATCTTCTTTCCAATCTTCTGGAGGAACTTCTTTGGCCTCAAACTCAATAGTGCAACCTGCCACTTAATGTCCATCTCTTCAAGGTCATCCTCGTGTATCTGCTCCAAATCATCATGAATAACCAGAGATCCATTTGGCTGACTAACTAAAAAGGCATTAACAGTGGCATTACTTAGGCTACCAGAAGTATCCTGTGTGCTAGCAGTACCAATATTAGTACTAGCAGTACTAACTCCAAAGATATCATTGGTACTGCCAATGCTTGGTTGAGCCAAAAATGCTATATTTGGTGACTCTGAGCTAGCAGTTGGAGTGGTAGATTTCTTAACTTGATGCTCAACAATTTTAAAATTGTTGTATAGATCAACAAGTTTCGATTGTTGGTCTAAACCACTACATGTGTATTCCACTCACTTGGTAGACTTCTCATGAACCTAGAATTCACATCTTCAACAAAGAGATCCACACCTAGAATGGCCAGCTTACTAACAATCTTTTAAAGCATGTTGTATATATAATAAAGGGATTCTGCACTGGTTGCACATAAGTTTTCAAACTGCTATTTTAGCAGAGTCTTCTGGGTCTTTCTGGTGGCTTCATTCCCACCAAAACTGTCTTCAATGGCTTTAAACAGCTTCTTTGCATCCTGATGGTTGGAGTAGGTCAGTAATTGTTCACAAGGGAGAGACATAAGTAGCAAGCTTCTTGCCTTTAGATCATTCTTTCTTCTGATCTTTTCATCAATGGATGTAGGCTTTGGAATGGTTGGGGGTTCTCCTTCTTTGCCTGGAATGGGCACTGCAATGAAAGAATTTCCATTCTCAATGATCTCCCAAAGATTGTAATCCAGCATTAGAAAGTACTACTCAATCTTGATTCTCCATACATCATATTCTCCCTGCTTCACCTTGGGGATCTTGGCAGCAACATGTGATTGGTTGTTTTCAGATTCCATTGCTTCTTTGTTGGAATGAACTTCTTCTAATTCTGATTTTCAGATACACAAGCTCTGATACCACTTGTTGAATCCTAAAAACCTCATATCTACTTAGGTTGTATAAGTATATTGCTTTGGATGATTCCAAAACAATTGTAAATGATACAAAGCTTAATGCTAACAAGTATGCGAAATTTACTTAGTAAAGAATAACCAATATAATAGTAAAGATGCAATAGATAAAGTACTTATCAAATCACTTCAATATTATTAAAAAAATAATACATATACTTTAGCTAGTATCAGGGTATACAACCTTGAAGCTTTTCACACGACTAATCTCTTTAGTTCTGTATGTTTGATATAACCTAGGACCTCTTTTTATAGGATAAGGAGTCTTTTACAAGAAAAATATCTAAGTATATATTCTAATTAAATAGAATATATCATGAATATTCTGTTACAACCTTCACACGTCTTTCTAAAACTAACAGCAGTACTAACTATAGCTAACAGTACTAACTGCTATATCTAGCAATACTAGCAGTACTAACTTATACCTGCAGTATTAAGTATGAAGCTTAATATTTCCCAACAAAATCTCATTAGAATTAGGGAATGAGAAGATTTTGTTTAAAATGGAGGATAATTTAGATGAGACAGTTTGTGCGATAAGGTATATGAAGGAAAATAAATAGGAGGAACCATTTAAAATATTAGACATAGATGATGATTTGTTTTCATATGATTCTCCTTTGTGCATGAAACCTAAGGAATTTAATTATTTGATTTCAATTGATTAAGATGTCTTCACATGTGAAATTTATATGCATTGATGAGGAACGAGAATATAAATGGGCAAGGACATTGGAAGCTGGAAAACCATGGGAGACTGAAATGGAAGATGAGGAACCGCCTCATAAATTTGCACATAGAAGGACTACATCATCGAAAACTAAGCAAAAGATACATTGGTGTGAGCCAATTGAAGCACGTAATGGGGATTCATACCAAATATGGCCATCTTGTGATCCATATTCTGAATAGTGTGATGGAGGTGATACAAATGATGAAATAAGAAAACACAACGCAACACTATGAACCAATGGGTGTGTGGTTATGGTGATTGAAGGAACAAGATTACATGGATAGACATGTCTTTCAAGGATTGGTTAAAAGTAGGTTATGAAAAAGTGGACCAGCTAATCGCAAGAAAAAATTACAATGATTCTATGATGGAAAATTTTAAGGATGAGCTTGATGATCCGGAACTTGAAAACATGTTGCCACAACAACATATATGGCATATACACAACATAATATATATGCCGTAACTGATTCTGAAGATGAAGATGCTGGTCCAATTAATCACGAAGGGGCAAATAAATTTTTTGATCAAATAAACTTTGATGATGATGAGAGGCAAAGAATGCATGAACAAATCGGTGACCATCGAAATAATGATTGATTTGTGAGGACGTATTAGTTTTGCTCGTTCCCTTGTTGAACTAAGTGTGGAGTCTGATTTGAAAAGAGAAGTTAGTATGGCTATTCCTAATGTAGAGGATAATGGTTATACTACGAAGATCATTAAAGTTGAATATGAATGAACGCCTCCTCATTGTGATGCATGTAAATTATTTGGGCATGATTGGATCAATTGTCCAAAATATGTTAAGGAGGCGGTTCGTAGTGGCAATAATGTGGCAGTTGTAGCTTCTACTACTTTGGAAAAGACGGATGATGGTTTTATTGAGGTAATGAATCGTAAGGCAAAAGGTAAGAAGGTTGAGATTCAGATGCCTCAGAAAAAGCCGTTCTGTGGTATTGATGTGGGTAAAGGGGCTAAATTTAGCCTTTCTAAACCTAAGCAGGTGTATGTAGCTGTGTCAAAGAAGCCGGATGCTACTAAGGAGAAAAACGAAAATGAGGCAAGTACGAGTGGGATGAATATTGCTACATCAAACCTATTTGATGCTCTTGATATTGACGATACTAATGAGAATGGTATTCGATGTACTACTCCTATTGTTGAGAAAATTAGGAATCCTGAGAAGCTAATTATTGATGCGAAATATACTCTTGTGGATGATGATGGTAATCTTATTCAAAAGGTTGATTATCCGGGTGATCATGGTAGTGAAGATGAGGTTGAATCTATTGATAACGATATGGCTAATTTGTTTAGCATCTTGTATGCCTACTGTTGCTAGTTCTTCTAAGGGTAAGAGTGTAAATGGATGTGGGGGGAAGAAGAGTTTATTAGAAAGTTGGAGGGAGAGTTATAAAGATGACACCTATGATGATGATCCTTATGATGACGATGATGAAGTCCACGAAGAGATTTCTACCAGTCGAATTGCCTTTTGTGATTCCTATGACATAAGGAATCCTAAGAACTCTAGACGTTAGTTTATGTTTGGTTTTGTGTCAAATGTAATCTAGTGAGTAGTGATTTGTTTTCTTGTTTTAAAAGATAGGAAGTGTCTTGTTATGTTAGCTTTACCGCCTATGTAACGGGCTGAGATATGGGACTTCAGCCATATCCTTTGTACTTAAAACATTTTTTTGGAGTAACACATTTACCGGGAAAACCCTTTACCCAAAAATAATAATGATTGGTATACCAGAACCATTGATGACGAAGATGATTTGAATTGCCTTGAAGAATATTTGGAGTTGCACTCGAGTGATGGCATGGTTGACACCGAAATAGAAGAATACAAGGAGAGGATGTGCAAGTTTATTGAGATGTTTTTCTTCTATCATAGTTGCGAAGTTTGAAATCACTCGATACACGATAGGCCTTGAAGAAAGATATGTGACGGTCAAGGTCATGGAAACCGATGAGTTACCACAGACCATGTCTAATGTAGCCATGATTAGAGCCAGGCTAATGGAACGCTAATGGACGTGTCCAAAGTGAACCATAGACGTTGGCGTGATTCTAACTTAAAGACTCATCAATAAAAAAAAATTCTAGCCGGGAGACAACCCGATCCTTTATTTATATTTTTTTGTTTCATTTTTAGACCTTTTCTTTAATTGTAGGATTTTTGTTTTGGCTTGGTATGTTGTGTTTTTGTTTTTACAGGTTGTGATAACTGGAAAAGCTGAGAGGAGTCCAGGTAAGTCTCCCTCAAACTTAGGAAAAATTCAAAAATCCTAGAAATTTTGAGTTCTGGTAGTGGTTACGGCGCAGGGGATACACCCTTGCTATGTCGTAATTCACCCTGGTCTAAAACAGTTTTTTTTACCTTTTTCTCACCTACGACGTAGAGGATACCCCTCTATACACCGTAATGACTTATGACAACAAATAATGAACATGTCAACCTGTATACGGCGTAGAGGTACTTTACCTCTTACGTCATAAAGGGTTCTGATGAGAATTTCTTCAAAATGATTTTAAGACGTTTCCAAGCCGTGTATTTTTATTTCAAACTTTATGCGTATGCTCCCTGGAAACCCTCACGAGACTACAACTCGTCTACATGGAATACCGGGGAGTTTAAAGGCTTGCTGCATAAGCTAAATGCAATCGTGATTCCTACGAAAGCGAGTTAAGTTTTTCATTTTTATTTTCATTTTTTATTTTATTTTTATATTTCTATTATAATGCACGTGATTGTTTGTTAAGTGTATTCAGGGCTATGGATTTTGCTCAAGATACTCAATTCGGGACATGTTTGCATACGTGGATATCAGATCATACCGAGCAAATACAGGAGAGTCTCTCACTCTAATACTACTTTTATCCTTTATTTTTCAAATTATTTGTACTATAGGGACATTGTACAATTTAAGTGGAGGGATGGAAGTAGAATTACAGCTTGACTGATATTTTCCTTCATTTTATAGCTTTTATGAAAGTTATGCCAATTTAAAATTGTGAACATGTTTTTCATACCTAAACTAGAATAGTTCTTAGCCAAGCACACATATCCTTAATTCCATTGGTGTGGATTAAACTTATTTCGCTTTCTCATACTACGTAAATCCACCAAAATTGAGTGTGCCGATAGTTGATGTAGACTTTAGAACTTGACCCGTATATCATTTCAAGACTGCAATTATGAGTATTACATTGATTTTATTTGGTGTAATTGGACTAGACAATTTAAGAAGGTAATATTTTAGGATTTTTACCCAAATTATCCCATATGTGTGAAATTGTGTGCGTTTATTGACTTGTCAACCTCCCGTGAAAACACATCTTTTGCACTCATGATAAGTGTAAGATACCCCTAGAAAAACTATTTTGAGCCATTATTTCGTTAGGTTAACCTATTAACCCAATACATGTACTTTTTCGTTACACCATTTCTCCTAGCCTAGCTATCATGTAGTCTTTTATCCATAATAGGTGAGTTGCTAGTCGCTTAAGTCCATGGTTTAAGAAGAGGGATTCAGGAATATGCTTCCGTGGAACACATATCATTTTGATCATTGAAGACCCCTAGTTCTTATTATTTTTCGACATGATTCATCTCAAGTGGGGGGATGATTTTTGTTATTATATGATACTTCATACTGCAATATAAAACCAACCGATTTGTTGGTATATGAAGAATGTATTAGTGTTACATCTCGTTCGCCTAAGTAATCAATGAAGTTTAAAGTATAAAGGTGAATTTGAAGATTCACATTATAAACACTAATCCATAGTTATTTATGATGATACCTCGTAGATAGTTCGAGGATTATTGGAGTTGGTCACGCCTATAGAACCAACTAGATTATCTGTGTTCATCTATCGAAAATGATTAAAGTTGGTTAGGATCATTAAACCAACTAGTTAGATTAAAGGTTGAGTTAGAGTGCATTCCTCTTTTTCCTATTCGAGTTGAGGATATATATTACTACTTGGCAAACTGGATTCATATGCTATAGCACACTAACTTATTATTGATGAAGATCGGATTCTTGCATCTTTTCTACTTGGACTATTGGGTAGACAGTGACAAGTGACGGGGAGAGAGTGGATTTTAGACTATTTGTTTGTTTATTTTTCATTTTTACACCCTTTAAATGTGTATCCCATGTCTCTTCCTACCTTATGTCATTCTAACTCTAGTTTTAATTATATTATATAGAGGCTTGAGCAATCACTTGTGATTTTTTCGTCTATGTGCAAGTGACAATATTGACTATGAGTGTTTAAGATTAATTTACCTCTAGCCTTATATGTATTTACCCAATATTACCTTTAAAGATTGTTTAGAAATTGGATCCAGTGGCGGAGTTTTGTATATTCGTCAAACCTATGATATAATACTCACTATGACTATGCAATTGGGTGATCACCCCGAAAATGAAACACATGGATTAGTGAGAGTATGAGTATTTTCCATTCCTTTTCGTGAGGTGTTCGGTTTTGAGAATTCTAGCATAGGGTGATTTGTAAATTCATAACTTCTAGTTGTACTTGGGAGATATCTTTTTAGAAATTGTTAAAAGGTCTACTTGAGGGTAAGTAGAACTCAAGCGATGATATTTGATAACATCAAAAAACGTATACTTTCTACTGTCAATATCCCTTGTAATATGCTCATTATTCTTGTATTCTTATGAGAATTCTTACTTAATTGGTTTCTATTTGATTAATATGACTTATTTGAGCATTGGAGCGAAAAGATGGGGAAATCAGAAGAGACTTGAAGGAAAACGAAGAGAAGCTGGAATCAGAGTTAATTATGGCGTAGATAATACTTTATGCCTACGTCGTAGTTACATTGTGACATCAAAGACTAGGTCGACCAGAAGTACTTAAGGCGCATATATACTCTTGGACATACGCCATAACCCTTATGAAGACTTAGTTGACAAGCGAGGCATCAAGACCGCTACGGTCTAATAAGCCTGTAATGCTTACGCCATAGTCATGAAGAAGTACTAGGTGTCTTGGATCAAAAGTACTTACGGCGTGGGTACACACTTATCTGTACCCCGTAACGAGGCAAAAGACTTATGAAGAATGATAGTCATCAATTATGCCTGCGTCGTAACGACTACGAGACCAACGGAGGTTATAAATACAAGCCTTAATTCAGTCACAAGACACACATCATTCACCACACAAGACCAAGGACGACTATGGTTTATACCAAGGTCGTTTTCCAGCCAATACAAGCTGCTTTTCATAGAAGAATCCACCTTCAATCACCATCTAAGATAGATCGGGATAGTGTCATTGTATCATTTACAACGTTTACTTTCATTATTGATTTTTACATTGTGTTTGCTGTGATTAATGTCATGCTCGGCTAAACACCTCGTGTGTTAGCCTAGTTATGATTTACTTAAAACAATGATTTGATTTTCTTCGTTTAATTTGCGTTCTTATTAGATATTGTATATGTTTGTTATATGATCCCTGCATTTTGGTAGTGATTAGGGCGATTTAGTACTTAATATGACAGTGAGTAGGATAACAACCCAAAGCTAGTTTATTAGGTTGATCGAGGGACTGACAATCTTCTCGGTTGTATGGGGTTGACCATATCACCACCTAAATAAGAGTAGTTACTTAAGAAATTCGGGTAAATAGTTGTTAGTCATTACTAATAGGCGTTTAAATGTCAAGTGGTGGGAATGTTGACATTACACAAATCGTATAGGGTAGTTGGACACTTAGTGGCTATGATTTAGTTGATTGGTCAGTGTGACCATTAGGATTTATAACAAGTGATTATAGGCTTAGGTTAACGATGACCATTCGGACCTAGGCGACATTAGAACCACTAATAAGAACGAGAGTTAGACATTGCACTAGGAATATAATCATTGAGTTAAATAAGGAGTAACTAGGTTAGCACCATTTTCCATGACATTAAAACCTTTTTCATTATTTAGTTTAATTAAATTCCTCAAATTAAATGTGACAATTAATTTGTTTTATTATGTTAGAGACATAGTAGACTTAAATTGGTAAACCATCCAATAGCAGCTCTTAGGGAATATCTCAAACTTACCTTAGAAACACTGTATACGATCGGATACACTGCCTGTTAACATATATGTAGATCTTAAGTAATCTGTAGTTATAAATTTAAGACTTGATCTTGCGTATCAAAAGTTCAAACACATGATATCGTGTTAAGGATTACATTATCATGGTGTTAACATGTCGAAGAATTATTAACGGACTAAATCATACGTATGATCAACATGACTTCATGAGAGGATTTAACTATTCAAAATAACCGAAAGTGAGATACAACTAGTATGTAGATTAAAAATTTATTTCGAAAATGTACTAGACTTTAACATGCATATAGTATCCATCAAACGGACAAACGGTAAATCTCCATCAACATACGAATGTCCACGCATACAAATTAAAATGCAATGTAACTAAACTATGGCAAAGAAAGAACTGAAGAATTCAAATGAAGAATCATTCATGCACAAATCTGACTAATGAAGGGGGTAACGGAAACAGTTAATAATACCAATACATGGCCCCTTTTGTTTTCGGGTTAACCAGAGATGGCTAAATTTGTTTGTACGAACGTATTGATTGGACCGGTTATGGAGGACCGGGTCCCATTGCTTGGCTTAAATCCGGAAATCTCGAGGTTTCTAATTCACCAAATTTCCCGGGATTTGTAACAACATGAAACCATTCTCCACATTTATTGATTCATTTTGGTCTTTTATCCGGCCGGTTAAACATATGATTTTTACTGTTATCAAATTGTCCGGGGAGGATAAATATTTTGACTCAAAATGTGTGTGTACTTGGCACCTCTATCATGCGACACTAAGGTGGTGTTTGTTTTTCATTAAGGGGCTCTTAACAGCCTCTTAATCTGAACAGTTCAGACGCGGTCAGACATTTTGGTCATTCAGACCGTTTGTTTTTTTTTTCCCGTTCAGACGCGTTAAGAGGCAGTAAGATCTTAATGGTCTAAACTTGAGATGGGTGTCTAAATGCCTCTTGTTGCCTCTTGCTGACACAAAAAAAGACTAAAAAAAAAATTAGTACGAGCAAGCAATTGTGCGGTTCAAACATTAGTTTTTTTTCTCGTTCAGATGCGGTCAGATTCAGACATTTACGCCTCAGATTCAGATTCAGATGTGCGGTTCAGATTCAGATTCAAAGCCTCTTAAAAAACAAACACCACCTAACAAATGTGAGAGGGCGGAGCCAAAATTTTATGTTAAGGTGACCAAAGGACTTTTGCATAAAAAATAAATCTATTGTTTTTTAAACCCGTCATTCAATCTAACATCATAATGATTACGAACTAAGCTAAATTAAATAAGAATATTTTGACATGTAAATATTATTTTGTTGTTATAGAGATTCGCAATGTTATTAATTTATGAGCTAAATGATTACTTAACGAAGTGAGCCAAATAAAAGTGTTAACTGTAAAAACTATTAAAGAAAATTGTTTATGATCTTAATAATTACTCAACAAAGTGAGCTGATTAAATATATCACAACACATATTAGTCACCATACTAGCTCCGTCTCACCACTAGTAAACTTTGAATAAAAAACCCACGTGTAGACACCAAGATACCTTAGCAATAATATATACCACCATAAAACTAAAATCTAGATGTATAAGACCGCTAGTAGCAATGACCAAATGCTCACTCGATCGCACAAACCAAACACGTCCCCCTTACTTTGCACAAACCAAACACGTCCCTCTTATTTTTGAAAAGTTGGGTTGCCTGGCCGACCGATTGAATATGTTTGTGTGTGCGAGTTTTTTTTTTTTTTTTTTTTTTAGAGTACCAGGATCGCCTTATTACGTGCATTTAATCATGTGTTTGGTATAAGAGAGAAGCTGAATTGGTGCTGAAGTTGCATAGTTGTTTGGTCACCATTAGTAGTAGTCTAAAGTACCAAATGATTTAAACCTCACAAACGTAAATTAAACAACAAAATGTACTAACTTTAGTCTGAATGGAATGGAATTGTCGAGAAGTTAAAAAATAAATTGTCTGATTGGAAAGCAAGGTCAATGTCATGTGGCGGAAGACTAAATTTAGTCAAATCGGTTCTTGGAAGCCTTCCTATTTATTATTTCTCAATGTTTCTTGTTCCAAGTGGCGGTTCTTAAAAAGTTAGAAACTATTAGACAAAAGTTTTTTTGGGGTGGTAGTGATGAAAACCGGAAAGTAGCATGGGTAAAATGGGATTGTGCTCTTAATAAAAACGTTTCAGGTGGTTTAAATATGGGAGTTTAAAAGCGACAAACTGGGGGTTTATTAAGAAAGTGGTGGTGAAGGTTCGGGTTGTGACAAATAGACTTTGGGTAAAAATTATCAAATGTCTTTATGGTGAAAGTGGTGGCCTCGAGAAAAATGGGTGGGATTGGATTATGTGAGAAGTGGCCGGATATCAAAAACACTGGTAGAGATATAGAAAGTGTAGGCATTCGATTTACTACCTCGTTCGAAATAAAGTTGGGTGGGGGTGACAATACTCTCTTTTGGTTGCATATATGGGTTGGGGATTTTACACTTACGGAAAAGTTCCTTAGACTGTTTAGATTAGAGGGTAGGAAAGGGGTAACAGTGGCGGAGAGAGGAGTATGAAGGAAAGGTGTATGGGATTGGTCGTGGGAAGGGGTAAAGGTATAAGGGGGAGGGTAGCGGGGGTACTTGTGGAAATGACTGGTTTGATTCATTCGTTTGCCCTTAGTCTGTGGCAAACCGATTCACGGAGTTGGAGTCTTGAGGAAAATGGGTTATTCACGGTAAAAATAGTAAGAGAAGTAATAGATGAAAAAATTATACAAAGGTCCAATACATGGAAAGAAACAAGATGGTGCCAAATTATTCCAAGAAAAGTTTGTATTTTTATTTGGCATCTAAATCAAGGTAGAACCCCAATTCGTTTTTGGCTTGATCACATTGGTTTGGATCTTGATTCGATGCTTTGTCCTCATTGCAACGAGGAGGAAGAAATGATGGATCATTGTTTCTTGAGATGTGGTCAGGTCTCTAAAGGGTGGAGAAAAGTTCTTGACTGATGGAAGATGAGTAATGTCAATTTTGGTTCGGTGGACGAGGTTATAAATTATAAAGGCTTACTACACCTTAACAAAAAACAACAAATGGTATGGAAAGTGGTGGTGTGATCGAGGTTATACAATATATGGCGTGCTCGAAACAAAAGAGTTTTGAGAATAAAGTTACAAATCGGTCAACTATATGTGATGAAGTTCAAGTCATGTCTCTCTTTTGGATCGTTAACAGAGTCAAAGGTAGCATTTCGTTATGGTTAGAATGGGTGTGAGACCCGGCTCGTGCTTGCAAGTTCTAGAGATCCACGGTTGGTATGATGTGTAGATTTCTTTATCGTTCAGTTTTTTTTTTCAATTGATGTGTTGTTGTGGTCTTATAATTATGTTTTTACGGTTTGTAGTTTGTTAGTATTGGGTAGGAGGAGGTTTGTTTTTGTTGGCTGCATTGTTGTTGATGCTTTGTATCTTCATGTTTAGTTTTTATATAAAATTGTTGCCTTATTAAAAAACAACAAAATGTACTATTTTTATGATACAATCAGCCTGGATAGTCATCCTTAATTGGTGGAAATTCAGAGCCACAACATATCAACATGGCGGATCAAGTTGATCTTCCAACTGTCCAGTTTTAAGTCTTCAATGTAGGGGTCCAAACAATGCTATAGCTTCTTTGAAGATTTCATAGTAATATGATATTCAATTTGCTTTCAAGACACCAAAAAAAGGTTCTAATCTATCTTCAACGTAGTTAAGCTTATATCGTTTACATAGATCGCAACTAGGGCTAAACTACTATCTTTAAATTAGATTGAGTTGTTCCATAATCTGTGTAAAGCTCTTCCAATATGTTCAGGGCCGTCCCGTAGATTTTGGAGGCCCTGTGCCAAAACTTTGAATTAGGCCCTTGATCGCCAAATTTTTTAAGACCGTAAAAGTGGTTGAGCTTGATTTAAGCACACATTAATTTAGAGATATATAACGATAGTAAATTTTTGCATTTTTTATGCATTGAGTCATACAACGTGAATCTTTTTAGTAACAATTTAGTTGAAAATTATTATATTTAGACAAAAATATGTGGGATGCAAACTATTACTTAATATTTATGAGGTCATGTTTGTTGTACAATGATTAATTTTCATATACAAAACTAGTATTTCGGTAAAGTGTAATACGTTTTGTAGAATATGGTTAATGTATTCATCAATTGGGTTTGGGTTTATCATGTATATAAGTAAAAGGGGCTAAAATCAAACTTTACATATTAAAAGGTTCAAAACTTGTAGAGAAGAAGTTTTACTGTGGCCACTGATAAAAAGTTACCAGGTCATCTTCTTCTCAAGAAAGTATAACCCCATTAAAGCATAACCCATGCTCTGTACTTCTACACCTTCTGTAACTAGTTCATGAACATATAGAAAGTGTATTTTCCATCCGAAACACCATTTAATTCACTCAAATCATCCCAAACTCAGTTTTTTAAATCTTTAAATTTCAGAAATTAGAGGCCTCAAAAAATCGGGGGCCCTGTACGGTTGGGCACCCTGCACATGCCCAAATCCGGCCATGAATATGTTCACTCCTAGCAAATCCAATATGCCGTTAAAAAAAACTTTACAAATTCGGTTTATAGTTTAATGATGGAATACGTACACTATTGTGTTTTGTGTTGTTAATTACTTAGGTGGTGTTTGTTTTTTAAAAGGGTCTGAATCTGAATCTGAACTGCACGTCTGAATCTGAATCTGATGCGTAAATGTCTGAATCTGAACGCATCTGAACGAAGAAAAAAAACGCATGTTTGAACGGGATTTTTTTTTTTTTTTTTTTTTTTTTTTTTTTTTTTTTTTTTTGTCTACAAGAAGCATTCAGACGCGTTAAGACACCCCTCTCAGGTCTTGACAGATTCAGACATTTTTTCCGTTCAGACGTCTGAACGGAAAAAAAAAAAACAAACGGTCTGAACGGCAAAATGTCTGACCGATTCAGACATTTTGCCCGTTCAGACGCTGTTAAGAGGAAAAAAAAAAAAAAAAAAACAAACAGAACCTTAATTTGTTATATGTACAATTAGTACAAGTATGTTTTTTTGGAAACAGAATTTTTGAATTGGAAAGGAAAGGACAAAATTTTAAAAGTTAAAAAATAGAGCACATGAAAGTGGCCATTTGTTTGTAGTTACTGTGGTTGCTGACATTCTGGTATTATGAAAGAGGCCTTCGATGTAAAAACACACATGCACACGAAATTAAAATTTTAAAACACACGAACCCATGATAGATATCAAATTTTGTGTTCATTTTGTAGCTAGGAAGGTGATTTCTAAAGGGTCCCTTTAAATTGCTACTATTAAATTGCTTTGTATACAGGTACATACGATATGGTTGATTATCCGCCCAAATCTTTTCTCTCGGGTATATCTTACTTCTCTCATATACCGCTCAAACAAGATCGAGTATTGTTGTTATTGTCGTTGATATTCATACTAAGACGATGTATTTATTTAGAACACCTAAAAATCTTTCCCAGGTTTCACTTGAACTAGTCTAGCTTGTAAACTCCTTATAATGTTTGTTAAGTTAATTTGATAAAACAATGTTATTATGTTTATTGTTTGGGTCAAACGGGTTGAGAACACTGGGTTGGACTTACAACCAAACACCCCGTTAAACAGTTTGTTAGTTAAGTTAGTTATTGGGCCGGTATGGCAGTTATGAATGGCGGTTACTTCATGAAACATTGCAACGTTTCATGAATGAAGTTCATACCGATTCATAAACTATATAAGATCGAGTCTAGGATGTTTGTAAACAACAACAACATTTTACTTTTATTTCAAGTCTTTTGTTTTATCTTTGTTCATCATATTGTGTTATCAAAACATCTCGTTATATACTATATTTGTGTCAAGTTCAAGCACGTAAAAGACATGGTGAATTACAAGGCCATTATGTCTCGTAGATGGCTTGGTTTAGAACCTGTGAAACGAAGCCAACATTGGTATCAGAGCCCACATTACGATTCATGGAACAAGTCATCAAGAGGAGAAGTTAGGGCCACGTTAAACAAGAATTTTCTACAAAGATGCGAACCATCTATCGTTCAAAAAAGGGAGGGAAAGCAAAAGCGGTTATCCAACTTTGGTAAACAACTTTTAAAGGATAAACTTAATGAAGTTTTATCCTTTAATACTTCAAAGTTAACCGCCCCTAAAGAAACTCAACCGTTCTCCACTTTTCAAGGAGAGATTTGCACAACTTCCAGAAAAGAAAAGAGATCTCGGTGTTATGTGTGCAAAGGCAGAGGACACTTTTATTGGAACTGCACCAACAAAAAACACACCGACTCTAAAGAAAAAATGGAGAACGAGGCATCAGGGAAAGAAATCTTCAATTGGCCATCAGACAAGATTCATGTGGATACCGACTACATGATCAAGGGAACTGACAAAGGAAACTGGAACAATATCTGGTATGTTAGTACAACCGCTACTAAACATATGACCCCATCGAGATACTTGTTCAAACGTATGTTAAACCAATTCAAGTTGGTTGGGAAAGACGAGAGGGTGAGAAGGTTTATCATTGCCTACGGAGTAGGAGAGGCAATCATTGATAACAAGGACGAAGAGATTGTAATTCCCAGCGTACTATACACGCCTGAAATTACAATGAATGTACTAAGTATGAAACAACTCGAGGATCAAGGGTTTATTGTGACTTGTAAAGACGGTACATGTCAAGTAAAGTACATGTTTGACAAAGACGAGGAAACCGTAGACAAGGGAGATGAAGAGGCAATCAAGGAACATGAGGAATTCATGGAAGGGTACTACAAGTCACTTGATCCAAGCGAAGAATGTTCACTAGTAAAAGGAATGGAAGAACTCGAGATGAACAAAGAAGACAACCATGATTACATCGATGAAGAGTACATTAGTTTGAATGGTACGCTTTATCATCTCAAAATAAATACGTTTCAACGTTTCTTATCATTTTTAGATCTAGTCAAAATTGATAAGTTAGTCTTCAAAAATTGGAAAATCATGGGAGAAAAGTTTATTAGTTTGTTGGGATGGTTTTATCATGAGTACATGGGTATGGAAGCGTTGGGTGACTTACCACCAACAATAGGAGTGGTTAGGATAGACTTACTTGCCTTGTACAAGTTTGTGGACGATATGGGTGGATACATGAACGTATCGTTCAATAACTTATGGGGCGACATAGCACTTCCTTTGGGGTTGGCACGGGAAGATGGACATGAAGTTAAGGAATGCTACCGTGAGTATATAGCATTGGTAAAGGTGTACTATGAGGAAGCACGCAGGGCAGGGCATGGAGAACCACGGATGAATATGGTCGGAAATGAACCATGTGGTGATGCGGAGACTAGCGTGTACATAGAGGAAGCACAAGAAGAAAAGCCAAAGAAAAGAACCAAGTATGTCCATGGAGAGGCCAAGAAGGAAGAAGATATGGAAAGCTCAACAAGTGGTTTTGGCAAGGAGAACGCATCCAGTGAAGATGATTTCATCATCTTGGCATGAAGGAAAGAAACCATGAAGGCATTAACTTTACAAAATTACGGGGGAGATGTAAACTCCTTATAATGTTTGTTAAGTTAATTTGATAAAACAATGTTATTATGTTTATTGTTTGGGTCAAACGGGTTGAGAACACTGGGTTGGACTTACAACCAAACACCCCGTTAAACAGTTTGTTAGTTAAGTTAGTTATTGGGCCGGTATGGCAGTTATGAATGGCGGTTACTTCATGAAACATTGCAACGTTTCATGAATGAAGTTCATACCGATTCATAAACTATATAAGATCGAGTCTAGGATGTTTGTAAACAACAACATTTTACTTTTATTTCAAGTCTTTTGTTTTATCTTTGTTCATCATATTGTGTTATCAAAACATCTCGTTATATACTATATTTGTGTCAAGTTCAAGCACGTAAAAGACATGGTGAATTACAAGGCCATTATGTCTCGTAGATGGCTTGGTTTAGAACCTGTGAAACGAAGCCAACATTTTTTTTTTTTTTTTTTTTTTTTTTTTTTTTTTTTTAAACACTGATTAAGGAAAAGGAACTACTGGGATCATATTTTATTTCGGAGAGTCACCGATTACCTGAAGCAACCAACAGTGGCGCTATCATCATGTGAATCAGAATTCATGGCGGCTACTGCAGCAGCATGTCAAGCCTTATGGTTGAAGCGATTGCTTAGTGAACTAACTGGATGGGAAGAGAAAAGGATAACGTTGAAGGTCGATAATATTTCAGCAATAGCACTTGTGAAGAACCCAGTTTTTCATGGAAGAAGCAAGCACATCGATATTCGCTACCATTTCATTCGAGAAAGCGTAGAGAATGGGCACATCAATGTGGAACATGTCAGCGGAGAACTACAAAGAGCAGATATTCTAACAAAGGCTCTACCAAGATTGAAGTTCGTGACTATGCGACAAATGCTCGGAGTTCAAGACTTAGGACGAAGCAACGATCAAGATTAAGGAGGAGAATGTGAACCTATAATCTTTATCTTTATGCTTCTTATGTTATTATTATTAGACGAGGGACTAAACACGCCACTTAGAAAGTAAATAACTGAAAAACGGTTATGGATGGCGGTTACACAACCGAACCATCATGTTGTTTAGATAGTACCGTTTGGATTTGTATATATACATGTAAACCGAATCATTTACAAGATAATAGACAATTTTACTTATTCATTTTACTTTACATTTGCAATCTATATATTATTGATCTAGAGTTGGGACAACATAGCTTGTTAAACCATGTAAGACCAAGTTTCCGTTAATTAATCTGTTGATTAGGTTTCCTTTTCAATCAATAAGCAATTAAAAAAGTTGATTGCACAAGTCAATTATAAAGAATGACAAATCTCCACTATGTAAGAACATTATTACAAGAAATGACAAATCATGAAGATTAAGTACATATCAAGCTAGCTTTTGGATGGTTCAAACTCTGTCAAATTAAACCACTAGTGATTTCAAGTCTTGTAAATGCAGATCATGTGTTGACATTAACAATTAAACCAATTACTGGTATGTAGTAATCTCTGGACAAATATTTGCATATAGCAAGTCCTTAATCATTATTCTAGTTGCACAAAGATGTATGCATACATGATCACACAAACACACAAAAAATTAACGTAAAAGTAAAATCGTGTAAATCTCAGAGGACACAAATTTTTTATGGAGTGATCAATATCATACTTTAAAGTTCAACATACGTCCACCGCACTAATGATCCGAGTTCTTATTATGACTTTGATTAGGTTAGGTTAGACATCAGAAAAAAATTTGCACCAATGATCCAAGTTCTTGTTGTATGATCACCCTTGTAATATCTTGAACTGGCTCCTTACTAGTGTGATTTGACCAATATTTTGCTTGCTGTTTAAAAGAAAAGGTATAGACTTACAACAGAGATGCAATATCCTTATGGGTGAGGCTCATTAGACGCTCATGCGTCCTTAGACCTCCGCTAACAGCTAACTTGCCTCGCAACAATCAGGCTCGCTTTAGAAGTTAACAAGTAAAATGATATGGATCAAAGACTATTCGCTTTGAAGAAGCACACATAACAGATTCGAAACAATGAAGTCAATTTGCATGGTCATAGAATGAAGTACAAAGATAAGAAAAAATTACAGGGAACATTACTCGCATTTGGATAGTTCATACTTGATCTTGGTACAAAGTTATAACCAACTAATTTCCAAGAACAGATACATTAAAATATAGTTTTAGTTCCATAAATACGTACTACTCTACTACTACTACTACTACTCTAATAGTACATTTACTAACACTACATGCTGCAGAATCATGGTAGAATGCAGATATTCAAGAAATGAACACTAAAACTTATTAAAACTTAAATGCAATCAGCTTTAACTGAAAAGAACTTTCACTCCCAGGATCTAGTTCTCATATAGGAGTATAAAAATTGGGCTAAATGATTGTTGCTACAACTTAAAAACCAAACCTTTTAAACAATAGATTTTTACTTACCCTTTTTTTCCACTTTAATTACTCTACTAAATTACATGTGTTACCTTAAAATTGTAGAGTAGCTAAGGGGTGTTTGTTTAAGCTTTTTTTTTTTTTTTTTTTTTTTTTTTTTTTTTTTTTTTTTTTTTTTTTCTGGCTTAGGGTCTATTGAACGTTTTAAAAGCTAATAGGCATAAACTCTTGGGCTTATGAGCTTTATCAACTTGAGATTATGTGTTACTTAACCATATAAGTTTTAGTTGATAAGCTCGTAAACTCGAAAATTGAGTTTATCAAATTTGAAAAGTTCAATAAGCACATAAGCCGGAAAAACAACCTTAAAATAACAAACATCCCTGATGAGTGGAAAAAAAGATGAAAGCAAAGACCTATTCCAAATTTCCAATCAATTAACCCTATGAAAAATTCAAGTAAGATGACCACCTTGAAACGAAGCAATATTCGTAACAAAGTGTTGTTGATCTTCTTGAGGTACTATAGGTCTTTTTCGCTTCTTTTTTTCGTAACTAATCCCTCTTGCTTTCGATTGCATATCTCTAACTTCACGAAGATAAAGCCTAACAGCTCTAGCACCAAAAGGGTTCATCTCAGGTTGTCCACCAGTTTCTTCATAAGCTGCCCGAAGACGACCTATCAAAGCATCCAAGCTGCCCCAAGCTTGCTTTAAAGGACATGGGCAAGGACAAGGTGGATTAGGGTGACCATAAAATGGACACACGTGTGTGTGAACCTTAGTCTTGCCAAATTGATCAAGATACCTAAGAAATTCAAGAACATTAGCTCCACTACATCTAGATAGTGCTAATGGTGGCCTGTGGTTCTTTAAGTACTGACAGAAAGTGTTCCAATCACGGCGCTTTTGGTTCTCATAACGGCTTGGAGTGGTGGTTGATGATGGTGAACTAGATGAAGAAGAAACTGTTGAAAGATTGTTGTTAGGGTTGTTGTTGGTGGTGGTGATAGTGGTGTTGTTTGTGTTGAAGGTTTCCATTTGTGGGTATGAATCCATTAGGGTTTCCAGATTTAGGCTTACAATTGTATGATGTTTCTTTTTGTGGGGTTGGTTTAATCTTGCTAGGGTTTCCTTTTTAATCACAACAATAGTTTATGACTGCCATAAAAGATGAATCTTGATGGTGCAAACGTAGATGAGGTTATATGATGTTTATGGTTAGTTCTACAATCTATACTTGCATGTATTGATTGATGTTGAAGTGGAGTGCTGCCATTGATGGGATTTTAGAGGGTTCGAGTGAAAAGAATAGTGGATTTCACTAGATCTTGGGAAGATAACAAAGCTGGCTTTGTGTTTGTGTGTTGGTATGGAAATGTTTAAAGATTCACATTGGTTTTTTACTAAAATAGGGCACACAAACTTCTATAATAACTATAGATTGGTAAAAATACAACCTAAACAACTTTCTATTTTTTACTCTTTTGTACAATTTGGCAAACAACCTTCTTTTTTTTTTAATAATTATAATTTATTTATTTGATTATGTTTACCTTTTAATAAAAATACACGGTATGATTGTAATTGTAAATGATAATAGAAAATCGTGTATTACATGTCTTAAATTTTGATCATGTATCAATAATCATATTGATGACGTACCCTCCGATCAGGTCGAAGGACCCCCCTTCGGCCTCAGTCGAATTTGCATTACGAAGACCCAAGTCTTTCTTCACAAGTCCTTGGTGGCGTAAAACCATTCATCATTGATATAGTTACCATTTGGGAATTCGCTAGCCGAATGCCTATGCCCTTCGGTGTCTTCTCTTGAAGGCGCCAAGACAAAGGAGAACCTTGACTTGGTCTTCCCCCACGTTCCCACTATTTCCTTAGCTTCCTCGCCAAGGCAGAGATAGTGGGGATGAAGCCCTAGCGGTTACCACAAATCAGGAGACGCCCCCCATGATCTCCTAAACGTGTGCTAACACTCTCCAAGCTATTTTCTTCACCTATAAATAGGTTGGACGAGTCATTTCAATGGTATGTTCACTCAACACAGTATTTCACATACTCCATATTACTTACAACACATATCACATAGTTACTCTCACGCCGGAGGTGGTTCGCAGGGCCCAACCCCTGCGTAATCACTTAACGAAGTGTCTACTATTTCTTATTGCAGATTCGCTACAAGTTTGGCGCAAGCATATCACCCCTCAAACCCTTCGATCACCATCGAAGGCCTGGTCGTACGAATTATTGTACAATTAGTGGCGCCATCCGTGGGATCCGCTACTATTGGTCTCGTTATTCCAAACTTACACCCAGTCAATCACGCTCACTAGTTTTACGGCATGAATCAAGGAAGAGAGGATACACCCCCTCCGGGTTTCTCGACCTTGACACCAATCCCAGTCAATGATCCTAACAACCTTCCCAATATAACCGCATCCACCTTTACCACACGATCTCACCCTGAAATAACTCCCAACAACCATGCTTCAACCTCGGCTAACCCTGAACCGGTAATCAATCCAGCGTTTTTCGATGCTAACATCAAAGCATTAGAATCTTTACTAAGGGCGCGAAGGAGGCAAGCTCGGAATATGGAGATGCGAAGGGAGTTAGAATACTCAAGCGATGAGTATGACGAAGAGTTGGAGATGGAGGCTAGGCCCTTGGCTCCTGGGGCTACACGCTCAGTGCTAAGGATAGGGTCTCCGAGCAGTCGAAGGCCGAGTGGAAGGTCGGTTGGTTTTGAAGATGTTCCGGAGAGGGCTCCGACAAGAAGGGAAGGAACAATGGAAGGCTCCAATGGAAGGAGTCACCGAAGGGAAACTACGGAGGTTAACTTGCCACCACTTTTGGCGGCTCATCTGGGAAGAACTGAGGCATGGGTTCCATTGCAGCCTTCTCACGCATCTGGCATAGAAGGCAATCCATCTCAAATGAATGGGGGAGGAAACCTTCCTCCTCATGGTATGTGCCCTCCTTTTCAGGCTCAATCTTACCCTCAAGGGGTCTATCCCCCACCTAATGGGCAGGTTAGCAACCCCAGTTTTACTCAACCATACGGAAGCATGCCCTACGGGCAACCTATGGTATATCCTTCGTACCCTGTCGGAAACCACCCACCTTATATACCTACTGCTTACCCTCAATATGTTAATCAAAACCCTGTTGGAATGCCTCTAAATCATAACCCGTACAATGCTGCCCCTACCTACATGCCACCTTATAACTGCCTTTATTCGGAGCCTATAGGTTCCACAACACCCTTCGTAAGGTGGATAGAAGACTACCCTTTGCCTGATGGGTTAAAAATGCCCGCACATATTGGTACTTATGATGTGAAGGAGGACCTGGATAACTTTTTACACCTGTTCGAAGGGGCTATTAGAATGCAGAAGTGGGTCATGCCCGTTGCTTGCCACATGTTTACATATACCCTACGAGACTCTGCTCGTATATGGTGGAACGGGCACAAACCAGGTAGCATTGTGAATTTGGATGATCTCAAGGCCAAGTTCAGATCACATTTTAGTCAGCAGAAGAAGTTCACAAGAACGCACCTAACAGTGCACAACATCAAGCAGAAGGAAAACGGGAGCACCAGGGCTTTCATCACCAGATACATCGATGACACCTTACAGATACTGGGTCTGCACGAAGACCAACGCATCTCAGGTTTCGTGCATGGCCTACGGAACATAAGTTTGGTGGAATTTCTCTCCATTGACCTTCCTGCAACCTACAAGGGCTTAGTGGAGAAGGTTTACACATGGATCGAAGCAAAGGAGGTGTCTACCAATGGGGCTCCGGTCGAAGCCAAAGAAAGTTACAGCAAGGTCCCGAAGCATCCTTCGTGGGAAGGGTTAAAGAACAGACACAAAGGCAGGGACAGGTTTACGCCCTACCACAAAAAATCAACAATGGGCTCTTGGCTAATATGTCTAAATCTCCAAGGGAGATACTCGCTACTGAAAAGGCTGCGAAGGCCTTTGATCCTCCTCCTCGTTTGGCAAGCAGAGGAAGGACCAGGGACACCACCAAATACTGCTACTTCCATGACGATTACGGGCACGACACCAATAATTGCAGAGAGCTCAAGAAACAGATAGAAGAGGCCGTGAAGTCTGGCCAATTGGGACATTTGGTGAAGGGTATAAAGAAAGGTAAAGAAAAGGTCTCCGACACACAGTTGGGGAAAGGCACCACACCCGTCGAAGCACCCATCCTCATGGTGTACAGGGATGATTCTGGTTTAAAAAGGAAAGAAGCGGAGGAAGCATTATGCGGAATAGGAGATGTCACCTTTCTTTCAATCACAGGCAAAGTTCTCTCAAATGACCCTGTGGTCATCAAGGTCTTGATCTCCAACAGAGAAGTAAACAGGGCCTACCTAGACTGTGGTAGCTCTTGTGAAGTGATCTAAGAACATTGTTTTCTAAAGCTCAAGCCTTCGATAAGGTCGAAGAGAGTAGATTCGAAGGTACCTTTAGTAGGGTTCTCGGGGGAACATTCATGGCCCTTGGGAGAAGTCCCTCTAGAGGTTACGATTGGAGAAGGAAGGCTAAAAAGAACAGAAACCCTGGTTTTCACGATCGAATCTCCCTATAATCTGTTAATAGGAAGAACCGCAATGCAGAAGATGGGCATCGTTGTCTCCACTATACATGCCGCAGTCAAATTCCAAACACCATTCGGTATTGGAACGGTTTTCTCCAGCTACAACGTGAAGAAGCCTACGGAAGTAGGAAAAAGGGTCAAACAGGTCTTGGAAGAGCCTCCGAAAGATGTCCTCAGCTGTACTGATGCCGAAGAACGTATTGTAATAAACGATCTCTACCCTGATCAGACGGTGGTAATTGGGAAGCAGCTCCCTACCTCTTTTAAAGCTGAATTGGCAAAGGTACTACGGGCAAATGCAGATGTCTTTGCATGGACCTACTCTGACATGACGGGGGTCCCCAGAACTCTCACCATAGACGGAAAGCCCTTCGGCACTGAACACAAGCTTAATGAGTTCAAACATATTGAACCTATCAAGCAAAAGCGTCGAAGCCTGGCTCCTGAAAGAAATGCCGCAGCATGCAAGGAAGTGGATGAGCTCGTAACAGCAGGCATACTCAGGGAGGTGAAGTACCAAACCTGGGTAGCCAACCCGGTGATGGTCAAGAAGCATGATGGAGGGTGGCGGATGTGTGTGGACTTCACAGATATCAACAAATCATGTCCGAAGGACTGCTATCCTCTGTCAGAAATCGATTGGAAAGTAGAATCCTTGTCATGGTTTCGGCTGAAATGTTTTCTGGACGCTTATAAGGGTACCATCAAATAAAAATGGCGGAAGAGGACGAAGAAAAGATAGCCTTTTTTACAGGAAAGGGCGTTTATTATTACAAAAGGATGCCTTTTGGTTTGAAAAATGCAGGTGCTACCTACCAACATTTAGTGGACAAAGCCTTCCACAAGCAGATAGGCAGGAATCTCGAAGCATACGTAGACGATATGGTTATCAAGATTAGAACAGAGGAGGATA
This sequence comes from Chrysanthemum seticuspe, assembly GCA_019973895.1. Classification (NCBI taxonomy): domain Eukaryota; kingdom Viridiplantae; phylum Streptophyta; class Magnoliopsida; order Asterales; family Asteraceae; genus Chrysanthemum; species Chrysanthemum seticuspe. Next base: position 71,844,021 of record BPTQ01000009.1, on the reverse strand, counting down.
TGCTCTCCGACATCAAGGAAACCTTCGACCAGCTTTGCGCCATCAACATGAAGTTAAACCCCAAGAAATGTTCCTTCGGTGTGGAGGAAGGACAATTTTTGGGACATCTGATAACCAAGCAAGGTATAAAGGCCAATCCTTCGAAGGTTAAGGCCATCACGGATTTGCAGCTACCTAAGTCCCTAAAGGAAGTGCAAAGCTTGAACGGAAAGCTAGCAACCCTCAGCAGATTCTTATCGAAGGGTGCAGATAGATCTTTGCCGTTCTTCAAGACACTCAAAGGATGCACGGATAAAAAGACGTTTAAGTGGAGTATGGATGCAGAAGCTGCCTTCCAAAAGCTCAAGGAGTTCATGGCTATTCTACCTACACTTATTGCCCCAATCAATGGCGAAGTGTTGTTTATGTACATCGCAGCCTCCTTTGAAAGCATCAGTGCCGTGTTATTGGCAGAAAGGGAGAAGAAGCAAATCCCTATCTACTTCGTTAGCAGGGTTCTACAGGAAGCTGAGCTAAATTATCCAGCATTGGAAAAGTTAATCTTGGCTTTGGTCCATGCTGCGAGGCGCCTTCGAAGGTACTTCCAAGCTCACCCCATAAACGTACTTACTGACAAACCCATTAAGCAGATATTTTCGAAGCCAGAGAAATCTGGAAGGATAGCTAAGTAGGCTATCGAGTTAGGAGAGCACGAAATTGAATACAAAGGTAAAAACTCGGTCAAAGGGCAAATATTGGCAGACTTCTTAGCAGAAACACCCTCCGAACCAAAGCAGGACACAAGAGTTGCTGAAAAGAAGCCTGATAAGGCGGTCGAAGGGTGGAAATTTTATACTGACGGAGCCTCCAGCTCCGACGGTTCTGGCGCAGGTCTAATGCTTGTTGACCCCGAAGGGAAGGAGTACACTTATGCACTCCCCTTTGAATTCGATGCTACTAACAATGAAGCAGAGTACGAAGCCTTGCTAGCAGGCCTCCGACTAACTAAGGACATGGAGGTAGAAGACTTGACTATTTTTGTTGACTCACAACTGGTGGCCAATCAGATAAAAGGCTCCTACAAAGCGAGACAACCTGTGATCAAGCAATACCTGGATAAGGCCAAGGAAACGCTCGAAGGGTTTACATCTTACAACATAGAGCATGTTCGGAGAAAGCAAAACAAGAAAGTGGATGTACTTAGCAAACTGGCATCAATGGCATTTGCTCATTTAACTAAGGAGGTTCTGGTCGAAGTGTTGGCAGATAGGTCCATCGTTCAAAAGGAGGTGTCTACCGTAATACTGGAGGAAGACTCAAATTGGATGACTCCAATTAGGGAATATCTTATAAGTGGTATACTGCCGGAGGACCAGAAATTAGCTCGAAAGGTCCGCATCAAAGCACCACAGTACAGAATCATGGGGAACTATCTATACCGAAGATCCTTTTTGTCCCCATGGCTTCGTTGTGTAGGACCTAGGCAAGCCGCCAACATCATTCAAGAAGTGCACGAAGGATCCTGGAGGCTTCACGTAGGACCCCGCTCCGTTGTTTCGAAAATCATGAGGATCAGATATTACTGGCCTTTGATGCACAGGGACGCAGTCGAAATCTGTTGGAATCACTCCTAAACCATAATCAAGTGTTTGTAATTAATATGTAATAGTTAGCTTTATTATGGCCTTTATGTTTGTTATTAGCCTTAAGCTTATGTAGAAGGCCCATGAGCTTAGGCCCAAGCCCACTTAAGAAAGGATGGAAACTAGGAGTGTTGCCCTAGCTTTCCTCCTATAAATACTCTATGTAAACCTTCATTTGAAGGTTGGTTGTTCAAGTTTTTCTTTCTCTCACTCACCTACGCATAACCGTTTACTATTGTCGTGTGTGTGTGTGTTAGATCTTGTTCAATCGCCTCATCTCTTTCTTATAAGCTTGTGTTTGTAAAACTAGTGACCTAACAGTGGTATCAATCGCCTAATAGTTGAGTGAACGTATTGTTTGAAGTGAGTTTTGGTCTCACGCCTAACTTGCGTATACCTCACCTTTGGCTTGATCAAAAACGTATTTTTTACACTTTTGAATCCAAGATTCTTGTACTTTCAACGTTTTAAGGTGTTAAAATACTTGTTTTTGGCAAAAAGTTTCAAACTTTATGCGTGGATAGTTGTTTTTCATCTAGTTTTTGAACGTGGGTGTAGTT